>CAUYSK010080490.1:0-61706 GCA_963575035.1 Avahi laniger | reverse complement strand
TGCCAACTTCCCATTTGACAAGGGATTAATAACTAGAATAAATAAGGGGCTCCAACTCAACAGGAAAAAGATCAAATAATCCAATTTAAAAATGGGCAAAGGATCTGAATAGACATTTCTCAAAAGAAGACATACACATGGGCAACAGGTATATGAAAAAATGCTCAACATCTTTAGTCATCAGAGAAATGCAAATCAAAACTACAGTGAGATATCATCTCATCCCAATTAAAGTAGCTTTTATCAAAAAACGGGCAATAACAAATGTTGGTGATAATGTGGAGAAAGGTGAACCCTTGTACACTGTTGATGGAAATGCAAATTAGTGCAACCACTTTGGAGAACAGTACAGAAGTTTCTGAATAGACTAAAAATAGAACTACTATGTGATTTAGTAATCTTACTGCTAGTTATATATCCAAAAGAAAGGAAATCAGTATATTGAAAAGAACTTACATTCCCATGTTTATTGCAGCACTATTCACAACAAACAAGATTTGGAATCCACCTAAGTGTCCATCAGCAGATGAATAGATAAAGAAACTGTGGCATGTATACACAATGGAACATTATATAGCCATAAAAATAATGAAAACCTGTCATTTGCAACAACGCAGATGGAACTGGAGAACATTATGTTAAGTGAAATAAATCAAAGACAGAAACACAAATCTCACATGTTCTCACTCAAATGTGGGGGATTAAATAGTAAAACAATTGATCTCATGGAGACAGAGAGTAGAATGTTGATTACCAGAGGCTGGGGAGGGTAGAGAGGAGCGGAGGATAAAGTGAGGATGGTTGATGGGTACAAAAATATAGTTACATAGGTAGAATGAAGAATATTTGATAACACAACAAAGTGACTGTAGTCAACAATGAGTTATGATATACTTTAAAATAACTAAAAGAGTGGAATTGGAATGCTCCTAACACAAAGAAATGATAAATGCTTGAGGCAACGGATACCCCAATTGCCGTGATGTGATTAATACATATTTTATGACTGTATCAAACATCACGTGTACTCTATAAATATATACAACTATTAATATTATGTATCCATAACAATTAAAAATTTTAAAAAAGAATCTACTAAGCACAATACACTGAGCTGAAAATTGTGGCTATAAAGAGGCATAAAACATGTTTAGAATTCAGATCTTCTGGGCAATAGCTGCAGTATAAGACTGTATCGGGTTTTTGGTGGCCATGTGGTACATTGATCTCACAGCAAATTCATCAGTAATTGATTTGTTCATGTTGTATTTCTGTTTTCACAAAGCTGCTGTCAGAAAGATTTTGGGGGCTTGGCATGGTGGCTTACACCTATAATCCTAGTACTTTGGGAGGCTGAGGTAGGAGGATTCCCTGGGGCCAGGAGTTCAAGACCAGCTTAAGTAAGAGTGAGACTCCATCTGCACAAAAAATAGAAAAGCCAGCCAGGCATGGTGGCATGGGTCTGTAGTCCCAGCTACTTGGGAGGCTGACACAGGAGAATTGCTTGAGCCCAAGAGTATGAGGCTGCAGTGAGCTATGATGCTGCCACTGCACTCTAGCTCAGATGACAAAGTGAGACTTTCCCTCAAAAAAAAAAAAAAAGTTTTCAGATCTTATATCTTATCATTGTAGAATTTCCCTTTTAAAGCTGATAATACTAACTAACATATTTCATGTCATCTCATAGCCAGTTAGTTGACCAAACTGGTGAGATCATTTAGAACCTTTTGTCATTAACTGTCAGTTTTTTAAATTGCAAATTTTAAACTGTAAATTTTTAAATTTGATAAATGTGTCTTCTATGTTTATGTTCAAGTCACCGATAAAAAATTTTCACAGGAAAAGTTTAAGAACAATGAACTGCGGCATGCCTGGAGCAATTTCCTTCCCAGTTGACCTCCCTTAATTTATACCTTTTATGTGTGATTATCCAACCACTTGAAAAGTCATCTGTTTGTAGCATCAGCCATCCCACATGCCTCTATTTTGTTCATAAAATTAATAAAATAGGCTTTATCTAGGTATAATACAATAATAAAGATTGCCAAGGGTTCATTTGTGCAGTTTACCATTACTTCTACGGAAAGAAGAAAAAGTACAATGCAGATATCTATCTGATAAGAAAGCAAAAGGAGGAACCAACCACCATACAACAGCAGAAACTATCCGTAAAGAAACCACAGGGCTCACACAACCAAATCATGTGCCAAAGGTCATGAGAATGCATAAATCTTTATCCCCTTAGAAAATACCCATGTTCCCAAGAAATATGGCTGTTCACTCTCCCAGGATATTGTGGAATAATTTAAGATGTGTGAAAAGATTAGTATATTATAGGATGCAATAGACACTGTACAACGATTACAGAGCTAGAGAACACCTGTATGGGTCATGGAAGATTGAAGTCTCTTTGGACTTTTACTTAAGATCTGATCATTCTTTCTGTAGACAGTTTTGCGATTGGTCCTTATTGGTAATCAAAGTTAGTTTTCATTTGAATTGTTTGTCACTGTTTCTTTTCCCATGTGGATTTTGGCCCAAGGATGAGGAATGGGGAGGAGGGTTGGTTGATAAGTGAAACACTTTGTCTGCTATTTTATTGTGATCACAGAATCTAGGAAATCTATGATAAAAAGAAAATTGGAGTTTACTTTTCCTGATCTATTGATAAGAAATGTATGCTGGTCCCTAGTGATTGCCATCTTCCATTCCAAGTAGGCAACAATCATCTAGCTAATAAAAGATTCTGAAAAATGAATTTCTCAGATACATTTTTAAAATATTAACATATCTCCAGGCTTCTTTCATCTCTCCAGTTCCCTAGAGTCTCTGACAATACTTCCAGAAGACCTTTATACCCTGAGAGGTAACTTATCTAATACTGAAGGTATGACCACATTTAAGATCTCATGACATTCTCTTACTCTCTCTTCCCAAATCCCAGTCTTGATGGTACAGTGGGATTCAGACAGCCATTAATAATATTATCTGCCATTTATTTGGTTTGCTTGCAACTCAAAAGACTGAGACAATCTCTAAAGGATTTTCATGGGAGTGAGGGGAAGATTATATGCCTAGAATCACACTTTAAAAAAGAAATAAAACTGCGGACCAATGTCTCTCATGAATATAGATGCAAACATCCTCAACAAAATATCAGTAAATAAAATCCAGCAATACATATAAAGAATAATACACTATGACCAAGCGGAGTTTATACTGGAAATACAAGTCTGATCAATCATACAATCCACTATACTGAGAGCCTGAAAAGTTAAAACCACATGATACTATCAATTGATACAGAAAGGTATTTGACAAAATTCAATACTCATTCTGCATTTAAAAAAAAAGAGGAAACTCTCTGAAAACTAGGAATAGAAGCAAATATCCTAAACCTAATAAAGGACATTTGCAAAACTTTCGGATAACATCATACTTCATTATAAAAGACTGACTTCTTTCCCCTCTAAGATAAGGAACAAGCCAACGATGTCCACTCTCACCACTCCTATTCAACATCATACTGGAGGTACTAGCTAACATGATAAGGCAAGAAACAGAAACTGAAAGCATACAGATTAGAAAGAAAGAAATAAAATTCCCTATCTGCAGATTATATAAGTGTCTACATAGAAAGTCCCAAGTTTTCTACCAAAACAAAAATAAAAATCTCTTAGTTTAGCATGGAATAAGTAGGTTTAGCAAGATCATATACCAGATCACCACACAAAAATCAATTGTATTTCTTTCTATCTGCTAGCAATAAACAATTGGAAACCAAAATTAAAAACACAACACCACTTATAATAATTCCAAAAATATAAAATGCTTAGGTATACATCTAACAAAATATGTGTGGGATCTGCATGCTGAAAGCTACAAAACACTGATGAAAGAAATCAAAGAAGGCCTAAATAAATGGAGGACACACTATGTTCATGGATTGAACTGTAAAGATATAAATTCTCCCCAATTAATCAATAACTCCAGTGAAATCCCAATCAAAGATCCAGCAACATTTTTATATATATACAAGTTGAGTTTAAAATTTATATGAAATGGTAAAGGAACTGGAATAGTCAAAACAATTTTGAAAAAGAACAAAGTTGAAGGAATCACAATACCCGATTCTAATATATACTATAAAGATAACTGCAGTCAAGACAATGTGGTCATTAGTGAAGGTTTAGACATAATGATGGGTGGATTTGAATATAGAGTCTAAAATTAGACTCTCGCAAATGTGCCCAATTAGTTTTGACAACCATCCAAAGGCAATTCATGTAAAAATATAGTCTTTTCAATAAATGGTATTGGAATAATCAGACACTCATATGCAAAAGAAAGAACTTCAGCCTAAACCTCACAACTTGGACAAAAATTAACCCAAAATGTATTATATATCTAAATGTAAAACATACAATCATAAAACTTTTAGAAGAAAACATGGAATAAAATCTTTAGTATCAAGGCTAGGCAAAGTGTTCTTAGACATGACACAAAAAGCACAATTCATAAAAGAAAAAATTGATAAATTGGACTTCATCAAAATGAAAACTTTTACTCTGAAAAAGATACTTTCAAAAAATTAAAAGACAAGCTATTGGCTAGGAGTAAACATTTGAAAATCACATACCCAACAAAACACTTATCCAGAATATATAAAGATCTCCCAAAAATCAACAACAGAAAATCAAACAACCCAATTTAAAAATAGGCAAGAGATGTAGACACTCCATCAAAAGTAATAGAATGTCAAGTAAATATATGAAAATATGTTCAAAATTATTTGCCATTAAATAAATGCAAATTAAAATCAGGATGAAATAATACTACTGCACACCTATCAGGTTAGTTAATACAAAAATCACTGACAATACCAAGTGTTGACTAGGATGCACAGCAACTAGAACTTTCATTTATTTCTGGTGGCATTGCAAAATGATGCAGACAACTCTGGAAAATAGTTTGGAAGTTTCTTATAAAGTTAAAGATAAACTTGTCATATGACCTGGCAATCCCATTCCTAGATATTTACCCTAGAGAAATGAAAAGTTATATTCACATAAAAATTTGTGTGAATGTTTCTAACTTCTCTATTTATACTTAACTCAAACTAGAAAGAACCCACATGTCCTTTGGTGAGGGAATGGTTTTGCAAACTGCAGTTCATTCTTAAAATGGAGTACTACTTAGCAATGAAAAGGAACAAACTATTGTCATACAACAACTTGGATGAATCTCAAAGGTAGTATGATAGGTAAAAAAAAAAAAAACTGTCTCAAAAGATTATATCCTGTAAGATTACATTTATCAAAAACATAGAACTAGACTCACAGAGAACAGATCAGTGGTTGTCAGGGGTTAGGAGTGAGGGAGGGGTGAGTGTGACTTTGTAGGGACAATATTAAGAAGTTTGGGAGGTGAGGGAATTGTGCTGTATTCTGATTGTGGTGGTGGCCACATGAGTCTATACATGTGTTAAAACTCAGAACTGTACACCAAAGGATAACAGTCAATGTTACTATATGTTAATTTAAAAAATGTCCAATGCTAAAATACAAAGACATAGTCAAGGATACCTCATTTTTGTTTCCTTTTCTGTAAAATAGGAGTTTTAAACTTATAGGATGCAATCAAATAACAGGCAAAAGTATTTATCAATATGATTTCTGCATTGAATAGTCAGATTTCCTCAGGCATAAAGAATGAGACAGATAAGTGCATGTATTTTAATTTTAAAAGATTTAACTAAAGATGCAGACTCCCATGAGACCTGGATTTCATTGAGCACCATTCTCTAAGATGGGTTGCTTTCGCAGACTGATTACCAAAATCTTATTCCTCAATGTCTGCTGGGTTTAGCCTAGGCACTTCTCTTCTCTTTTTGTTTTATTTCTGTGTTATCCTTTGATTCACTTCAGTATGCCATGCTAACTCACAATGGTAACCCCGCACTGATGTACAAATTTCACAGCTTTTCAAGTCTTTATTTGAAAATAGCCCAAATTTCAATTCTTAAAATGAGTATATAACATCATTTGTCTACAGGTCCAGTGACTGCACAAAAATGTACCAATGCTGTAACTTTATGAATTTCAGCTTTCTTCTAATGCAGGGCATGAAAATTAACTTTTCTCCTTTTCCTGATGCCTGCGGGCAGTATGGTCTTAGAGATTGTCTTGGTGAGTTGAGGCTGCTCTAAGAAAGTACCATAGACTGAGTGGTTAAAAAACAACAAATATTTATTTCTCACAGCTATAGAGGCCGGAAGTCCCAGATAAGGGTGTCTACTACTCCCCAAGAATCCACATTGGGCCATCAACAAAATCCTGAGAATTCTCTCTAATATACTCTCTCAAACACACATGCATACACCTGAAAAGAAGCAAATTTAGTATATAAGCCTATCTTTTCTTTCTTCTGACAGGGAAGGTGAAAAACAGGCAATAAAGAAAAGCAGGAGAAGCAAACAACACAGCTGATTCTCTGTCAAGGAAATGAGGTCCCCAAGATACTCAGGAATTAAAGAACAATGTGAATCCAAGGTCAAGGGGTAGAACACACCCCAACCAGGTGGAGAGAATCCAGGTGCCTTACATTAAAGAGAGCCTCAAAAGTGAAAAGAGAGTCCAGCCACATGCATACACACATGGGAGAGCACACACACACGCACATGCACACGCACACACACTCACATCCCCCATGCCCTCAGCCTACCGGACAGTGACCCAAACACTGACATGCTAGCTCATGGTTGTGATAGGCAGCGTAACAATTGAAGCTTGGCTAGACACAAAGTTCTGGTCCAGATTTAAGTACTGATGAGAATGATTATTCAGACTCTGCTTAAGTTACTTTCACTTGTTTCGCTATCAAATCAGCCAACAGTCAAAAGATTAAGGTTTCAGGTGGGTGGAAGTGGGTTCCAATGCCTCTCTTTGCTCTTGAGTGTGGATCACCTAAAGTCCAATGGGTCACTATCTTAAAGTGAGATACTTGCTGGCCAGAACATCGAAGACTATGGCCGACTATAAGAGTGAATGAGATAAAAAAAAAAAATAAAGGGCAAAGTAACAGTGAAAAGAAACTATGGACAAGTATGAAAAGAAGAAAATATAATATGTAAATAATAAAGAACCTAATGAGGAAAAAAAACAAACAAAAAACAGAAGGAAAATGTTCAGAAGAGCTTTGAGCTGTAGAGCGAGTTAACAATCAGCACTGGAATTTGACAAAATAAGAGCAAAAAGAATATTGAAAACACTATAATATGAAAAGAAAAAATACTATTCTTGGAAAACAAAATGAGAACCAAAATAATATCATTGAAATTAAGCAGGCTAAAAACAAGTTAAAAACAAATAGGATCAAAAGAATGAAATAAAAATCAATTTACATTTAGAAGAATGTGATAATTGCAGTAATGCAGATGAACATGTGCTTGAAGAACCACAGAGAATCTTCTAAGTATGGAGGACAAAAATCCACAACCCAGCAAATATTAAATTGGTGTCCTAGAAGAAAAAATAGCTCAACAGTGGAATAAGAAAAGTATTACAAAGATATGTTATGAAATAACGTCCCCGAAATGAGAACTCATATTGGCATAGTGAATGAACATGAAAATTAGGTATGGAAATTTTTACATTAATGTATGTGCTTGTTAAGATTGAATTTCAAGAATGAAAAAAGTAACTTTTCAAGCATCACAAAGCTAATCATCTACAAGGAGAAACAAAAATCATATAGACCTCAGATTTCTGCAAAGCAACATGTCCAGATAGTTATGGACATTGTCTGCAATGTGTTGTCTGATATGATAGCTACTAGCTACATGTGGCTTCTGAGCACTTGAAATGTTGAAATATTTAGTTATATTGGGATAAATGAAATATATCAGTGAAATAATTTTACTTATTTCTATACATTATTTTTAACATAGCTACTCGAAATTTAAAATTACATTTGTGGCTCACATTATAATTCTATCAGACCACAATGGTCTATATAGTTCTTAAGGAAGAATGTAATAGCCACCAAAGATGTTTTAAAGTAAATCTGTGAAGACACACATTTGTGAATATAAAGAAAATTCAGTATTAGAAATCTTTATTGAACTACTTGATGAAATTTTTAAAAGAATCAAAATAAAGGATTGATATATAGAAACAAAAATATAGCATGATTTGGTGTTATAGAAAAAACAACAAAATAAAAAAATTTTAAAAAGGACTCATAACTGGAGAAGTTATGGTAAAGAGAGCTAGTGGTGAGCGTTTAAATATAATGAAACCAAAAAATGTTACAGAAGTTACAAATGTTGATACTATAAAAAGTAACAATTGAGTACAAGGGTCAATAAACTTTTTCTGAAAAGAGCCAGATAGCAAATATTTTAGGCTTTGTGGGACATATGGTCTCTGTCACGGCTGTTTAATTTCACAACTGTAGCTCAAAAACAAAAATAGACCACATATAAACAAAAGGGCATAACATGTTGCACTAAAATTTTATTTGTAAAAACAGGGCCGTATCGTCTTTCTCAAGACTAGTTCAAAAGAATAGGCAATACATAAGCAAATGGACATGGCCAAATAAGCAAGTTATGATAAAACTTCATTTACAAAACCAGGCAGCAGGCCACACCTGACCTGCAGGTTTATAGTTTCCTAATCCGATAAGAGAGGGAGGGGAAAAGAAATGCGACATGAGAAAATCTCTATCTTTATAGTAGTTATTCAAAAAGTGTTATCTAAAATTGAAATATATTGTTTCTTAAAACATATAAAATCCATTTTAAAATTTATTTGACACATTTTCTTTTAAAGAACACTTTTTCCAGGAAAATAGTATTTTGGGGATTAAGAATCCTCAGTCTAAAATTCAATTATTTCCTGAGTTTTACCTAAATTAATTTTCTCTCTCAGTTAAAGTGACATTGAAAAAAAATTTTTTACTTAAAAAAATTAGTCATAGATTATTTTCTATGCCACAGTATTAATAGTATTTCTTCACTGCTGTTCTTTGGCCCTTTTATAACCATATACCAAAAAGCACGAGTATGATTGCATTTCTTTAAAATGGTCATTGAAAAATGTTCTTACTCGTCAAGATTTCATTTGGAACCAAAAAACTTCAAGGTATAAAATAAGCAACTGTATTACAATTAAGATCTGCCATGTGAGGTTCGATCTTCTCCAGAGTTGACCCTAACAGCACACTCTCTATTTTTTCTCTTGAGTTCCCTACTATTTTTCTCAACGGTGTTAGATATTTTCTAAAATAAGCTACTGTTTTTGTTTTTTCAGCTTAGGCTCTTTGGTCAACTCAGGTCAACTATCCTGATACTGTGTGATCCCCTCTCAAATCATCTGACCCTAAAAATATATCCCTCCAAAGTCAAAGAATGTGTTTTTCTTTCTGCGTCATTTTGACAGGTATCTGACTCTCAAAGAATTATAACTATTGGAGTTTCAGGTATAGAAAGTGTTGGGGTAAGAAAATATTTTTGTCGATTGTCTGTGTCTGTTGTCATTTCTGCTCCAGTTTTCTCCCAGAGTTAGAAAAGAGACCAGGTCATCGGATCTTTGGAGGTAGAGTGCTGTCAACAGAACACAACCGAAATCCAAAGGGACTTCCCAGCTCTCTGAGAAAAGCAACAACTGGAGCTTTATCAGAAGTGCCAGCAACTCGTAAATAACTCAGATATCTTTCACAAGGGAGATTAATTTCCAAAATGATAAATCTGTTGCCTGATACTGGTTCAAGCACAAACATAAATCACCTGAACTCTTTACCAGATACTATCTTTCAGTATAATTTCTTTTTTAAGACTTTAAAAATCTTACTACAATTCTATGCATGGCTAAGATACCTTTAAGCAAGGTTGCCACTCATTAATTAAATGCCAACCATTTAAATTTTAATACTTTAATAACTTCTTCCCTGTCTTTGAACATACATTTAGGCCTAAATATAATAGTTTAGGCCTAAAATGAAAAAAAGAAAATCTTTTTTACCCAAATAATCCACATTATTCTTCACAAGTTATCTCATCTGATTAACCATCCCTTTTCAGAAATTCGCCATCACTGTAATGAAACCAGTTTATTCCAAAAATGGAAAAGGAAATGAGATCTCTTGTACTCTACCAATTATATCAATTTTCTTCTGATCTCAGCATGGTTCTTAGACTGTATCATCTTGGTGTCATGGTAAATTGTTAGATAATTTTTGCAGGATATTTTACTCAAAGTCCATTCAAACATTTAAAAATAATTTTCTCCTGAAGAGAAAAATCTATTCTGGACTTCAGATAAGATAATCTCCAGCATTCCTTAAATAGTAAGGTGCGTCATCAAACCCAAAGCGCCACACACTCAGTGTCCCTACAGAAATAGTCATTTTGTTTGTTCAGCTGCACATAAGCCCACATATCTTAGCCCCATGCATACTTGGTACATTTGGTAATTGCTCAAGTTGCTTATCTTTCTTTAGCATATTCTTTAATAATCCTAAGTAAGAAGATTCTGTTGCTCTGAAAATTTATTCTCATTTTGCTTATAGTTAATTAGTCTTGTGGTTTGAGATTCTTTTGCCTACTCTTACTCAGAGAAGGTAGGTTATCAATTTTCCACAAAACTCCATTAAAAAAGTTTAGATAAGAAATGAGATCGTATTGGAGGTGTAGGAATCACCGGGCGTGTGCATCCAGCAGTGTAAGCATTGTGGTAACCACCCGCAGGTGGTGTGAGTCAGAACGGCTGGGTGGACAGAGCCTGTTGCTTTCCTCCTCTATTGTCTTGGTTCCTCTCAATCAATGATAAGAAGAGTGAGTGAGTAAAGGCTATGGTGATTTTGTATCAGTATACTTAAAATATTGGTAGATGCTTTCTGGAATCTATGGAAAAAGAGATGTACCACCAAATGATTTTTAATCAAGTCTCAACTAATATTTTCAGGAAGACAAGGAGAAGGTTGTTGTATTTGTTATTTTTTTTTCTTTTTCTTCTTCTTCATCTTTTTTTTTTTTAATCATCAATAAGAAAGGAAAAGAAAAAGCAAAGAAGGTGCTTGAACAGCAACATCTGAGATAGAAATTCAATTCCGGAAGGAATTTTTTAGACCTATAAGTTAAATATAGAGATGTTTCACTGAGTGAGACTGTAATCTTCCCACATGGCAGGGTTTTAAGAAAAGCCTGAGTAGTCATTAGAAAACAACTATTTACTTTGGACTCACAAACAATTGCTTTTTAAAAAAATTCTGGACCCAGAAACACCCATCTGTCTTCTTCATTAGTAATGAGAGGCTATCTAATATTATGGTTCTAAGCACAGACTGTAGAGAGAGACTCTGGGCTTAAGTCCTAGTTCTTCCATTTATGAGCTTGGTCAAGTCAATCAACCTTTTTGTGACTCAATTTCCTCCCCTGTAAAGGGACTATTCATAGTATCTACCTTAAAAGATTGGTGTAAAAATTAAATGTGTTAATATGCCTAGCACATGGTAAGCAATACATGTGATTGCTGCTATTATTTTCAATAAACATCTTGCACTTCACTTCTTATCAGGATAACATATTTTATTTAAATTTGACTTTTTAAATGTCTTTATAGATATGAAACTACCAAAGAAACCTGGCAGAAAGGTAGAGACATAACTATTAAATTCTATTATTCCTTATTATTCACTCATTTTATATATCCATTCATACATTCATTATTTGCTGCCTATTACAAACCCTGTAAAGTGTGGGATCCTGAGGATACAAAGATAAAGAAAATATAATCTTCAGGAAGGAAAAGAGAGTCATGAACACGACGTGTGCAAATCAGTGTCACAGGTCTTACGGTTGAAAACCGAGCAGTGTACAATGGAGGCACCAGTGAGAGAGAGACAAATTCTAACCTAGATAAAGGTTAGAGAAAGCTCTACTGAGGAGGGGTTGCCCAAGCTAAGTACGGAAAGATGAGCAAGGTTCCCCTGGGGTCTGGACTGGTTTGAGGACAGAGTGTCATAGGTAAAAGCCGGTGTGAGTACAACCACAGCAGGTAACGCAGAGGCCCTCCAGCAACCTTGGACAACACTGACGCAGATTCTAACACGTGCGAGATAAAACAGCATAAGAAAAAGTAGCCAAGCTTGAAAGAAGGAAAAGGAAAGAAACCCACAGTTTGAAGAAATGAACAGGGAAATTAAACACGAAGTAGTAAATGGAGCAGATGCAGCAGCCTCCCAAGGGGTCGTCAGGCTTCCTTAGCAATAGGGCTGAGTTTTAATGTCCAGGCAGGAAGAGGATAAGGACACTGGCCCATGTGAGGTAGAGAGCTGGAACTGAGTCCTCTGCACTTAGCCAGGTCCATGTGTGAAACGGGAACCAGAAGTATCCCACCCACCAGCCTAGAAAGGTAACAAGAAAGCTCACTATCTGCCTGGGACTCGGGGTGGGAAAAACAATTGGAAACCCCAAACCTAAGGTACACGTGTGAGTGAGGGGTCAATTTATATTGTCCCCATGGTATCAAAATCCCAAGCTAAGACATTAACACAGAGCTGATCTGGGACCGATGAAGCCATGAAGAAACTGGCAAAACTGGCGTCTCCACATCCTGGGGTGGGGGAACCCCTGCTGAAGATTATCTCATGATAAAATAAGTAAATAAAAATAAAACACACACACACAGGCACACTAGGAAACAATCCACCACCATGAGAGTTAGTAAATACAACAAATGGAGAATTCGTGTCACAAAAACTAGATATAATAGATCTCAGCAAACTATAAAATAAGTATGGTTTAAATAATCAAGGAGACAAACAATGAAAGGACAGGACAAGGATAAGAAAAGACAGAACAGAGGTTAATGCAGCGTGGTCCATTTAGATCATTTCTAGTGGGGTGGGAAGTGCATAGGTGGGGAGTTGTGTGTATCGGTGGGGATCGAGGAGAGGACGTAGAAGACGCATCAAGAGATGAGTCATGAAAAGTAGACACGACCAAGTTATGTAGAGTCTTGGCTGTTATCCTAAAAAATTAACTTTATCCCTTAGCAAGGGGAAGACTTTGAAAAAATTCTAATTAAAAAAGTAATGAGCAGATTTGTTTTAGAAGATTCTCTTTGGCAGGAATTGGAGAATGATTGAAAGGAAACAAGAATGGAGGAATGGAGACCACTCGGAAGATTTTTATGGTAGACCAGATGCCTTTAGTTCCAAACTGCATTTACAAGCCTGAGAAACATTCAAATACACTTTACTTAGAATTCTAAACTTGGGTTTCCCTTCAAACACCAGCAAAATTCCAAAGCTACAGGACTACCGACAACATTATAGTTAGGGGATATTCAACACACGTGGAGCATTTATGCTGTCAGATGGTGCAGTTGTTGGGCATAGAGACATGAATAATACATGGGCTCTGTGTTTTCTGTCCTCTGAGTTATCAAAAACTAGCAGGAGAATCAGACATGTAAATAAATAATCATTACACAATGCGCTGTGGGTAAGAGAATGTGAACAGAGCACTGGGGAGCCTGGAGGAAGTGGGCTGTTAAAAAAGGCATCCAGGTGTTGACAAGGTAAGGTGTTGACAAAGACATTTGAATTGCATCTTGAAGAGTGACAACATTCAATGTAGGAGAGATTCTGTAACTGCAGAAGCTTGTAAATATGACATCAATATGATGTAATTCCAGGAAAATCTCCCCATAAACCACTTCTAATGATAAGCTATCACATGAGTCACCATGTGATATAAGAGAAGAATAAAACTCAATCCTCAGGAAGCTTTTAATGTAATACTCATTCTTTATTTTGGGATATCGTAATTTTACAGGCAATGCACACATTCTCTTATTTTATCCCCATAGTAAATCTGTAAGTTTGTTCTTATTCTCTCCACCTTGAGAGGAAGAAATTCATTATAGAAAAGTGATTAAAAACAAGACCAACTCACAAGAAATAACAAACATGCAAGGCCAAACAGTGTGTTTAGCAGTGGTGGTGGGTCCAAACCCACCCCTGTGAGAATTCCCTCTCACAGGGGAATTCCCAACTGTTCTGATCAGTTTCATCTGGGCCACAGCACCATGTTTTTCTTTCATGCTTTCTGCTCTGACAAGGTAACCCCACCTTATGCTAAGAGGACAAATAAGGTAACGGCACTTTAGGATGATGGGTTGTCCTTGAGTTGCTGACGGCAAGTTGGTCTCAAGAACAGTGTAGTGTTGACTGCCTCTGTGTCTGATACTTCCTTCCACTTCCTGATTCTATTTTGAAAATTCCGTTGCCTCCACACCTTCCTCTCATATCCCAATCACCCTTCTGCCATCTTTCCCTCATGGTATCAGCCCCCAGACTTAGGTTGTCTTCACCAGCAGGCATCTGAAAATGCTTAGGTAGCTATTTGATTAGAGTCTGGGAGTGCCTCTGGGTTCAAGTGAAGGTAAGACCCAGAAGGAAAAGGAAATACACAGAAATCAGATTAATAGTCATGATAATCCTGCCATATGTGCTGTAGCCTAAAGGAGCAACTGAAGATCAGAGAAGAAACATCTAATTTAAACTTAGAAAGTGTCCAAGGCCAGAATGGACTGGGATGGAAAAGATGCATTTGGAAAGGAGATAAAAGCTTATAAATTTGAGAACTGGTTGCGACCTTAGAGATCTTGGAATCTGTCTTCCCAACACTCCCACATCCTGGTGGGAAGAGCCAGATAAGCAAAGATCCAGCTTGGACCACATAGAGCCCCCTGAGGAGACAGACCTACCAGAGGAAGTTATTAATATAAAGAAATGGTGGGAAAAGAGGCATCGACTCAAGAAGATGCAGATAGATATAAATCTGTGAATGATGAGCACTTTCTTTGACAGACAGAGCCAGTGTTACAATTTTATTCATCACATAATTCTTGTCCAATAAGGAATTCATCCTCTTGATGACCTAGGACACTGTAGGGGAACAGACTGTTCTTTAAAATGTTGAACAGCTGATATTAATTGTATCTTCCCTCTCACAAATACATTAGTGAAACTTAAATTGCTTTCTCTTAGTGAGGAAGATACCTCTTAGTTGTAAATTACACATCTTTGATTAAACATCAAATCTTTAGGCCACGAGCAAACTATTGAGAAGATTCCACCATAATACACTATCATTCAAATATGTAAAAATACTTTGAGTTCTGCCACACAGATAAACTCCAGGTGTGGAATTAAGTTAGTAAACCACTCTTAGCTTAGTGCAGGGGCTGGAAAACTGGAATTCTAAGACCAAATCTGTGTGCCATCTGTTTTTGTAAATAAAGTTTCATTGGAACAGAGCTCACACCCACTTACATATCGTCTATGGCTGCTGTCCCACTACAACTGCAGAGTTGAGTAGTTGTGAAAGAGACCAGATGGCCAACAAAGCCCAATATTCACTCTTGGGTCCTTTACTGAAATGCTTTGCCCGTTCCTGGTTAGTGTTAGTTTTCTTCCCTGCAAAATGTGATTAGAAATATATCCTGATCTTACCTGTTTCCCTCTATTCAATAAACATTTATTGAGCACCTATGTGGTGGACACTGAAGTAGGCACTTCAGGAGAGGAGTACAAGGATGAATAAGACATGGCTCCTGCCAAGAACACTGTAAGGACTGAGAGAGAGATAACCTGGATGATTTCAGGTATATTCTAAGTACTGAGATAGAGGGATGTATTGACACTATGAGGGCAAAATAGGAGGAGAATTTCCCAGAAACTGTAGGAGGCATTATGGAGAGATGAGACCAAAGCCAAGTGATAAAAGATGAGTAGTAATTTTTGTTTTGCATAACCTAACAATACTGTATTGTATACTTTAAAATTCACCAAGAGGGTAGATTTTATGTAAGGATCCTTATCACCAAAAAATATGATAATAATAATAAATAAAGAGGGTGGGAGGAAACTTCAGGCAGTGATGGATAAGTTTTTGGCATAGATTGCCATGATGGTTTTGTGGGTATATACTTATCTCCAAACTTATCAAATTGTATACATTAATTATGCACAGCTTTTGTATGGAAATCATATCTCAATAAAGTGCTTTAAAAAATGAGTAGGAGTTAACCAACAAAGGTGCTAAAAGGAAACTGGGAGGATTCAAGAGCCTGTTTTGGAAGCCAAAAGCCAAAATTTGACGACTCCTTCTCTTTGCATTTCTTTTATAATGATCTTTACTGAGTTCATGGATGCCTCACACTGGAAGAGGGTAGAAGGAATGTCTTGTACATTACACGGTTTGCATAGTTTACTTCATGATGAGAACTTGTTACTTAAAAACTAATGAAAAAGAAGGAAAGAATGAAAATCTTTAAAATTAAACTTGTATAAAATGAAACTTTAGTCTCCATGAAATTAGTCATTCTAAGCCACTTAGAACCTACTGATAAATAATTCTACTTGCAAAGAATAGACACATCATGTATTAAATCTGTATAATATCTACTATATAACAGGGTATTTCTGTTGTCTCTTTTTCTGGCTGAGCCCCCAAAACAAATTCAACAGCTGTCAAATAACCTCCCAGAAGGAATTCTTTGTAAACTTGTCCACATGGTGTGAACTGCAGAGAACAAAGTAGGTCCTAATGCTCCCAAAGTGTTTCTTCCACCAGCTGACATAGTGTCTTAGAGTCCACTCATTAGAGGCACCCCTGTGGATTAATACAGTTAATTTCCAAAACCCATTTTACCTGTCAGGTCTGTACATTTGGTACCAGAGAGGTAACAGTTGAATGTATCCCCCCGCCCCCAATCAAGAACATTAGCAGGAATTACTTTTTCTGAGTAGCGAATAGAAAATAAAGCCCAAGGGACTAGGATAAAAGACACACAAATTCTGCCAGGGTTTGGAAGACAGGAAGATCCAGAGCCTGAGACATGGCACCAGAATATTTAAGTGGAGTATGCATTATAGAGAGAGGACCAGGGAACAAATAAGAGGCATAAAGACCGGGGGCTTTGTTTTCCCACCTCAGGTGTCTCTGAATTTGTGCGTGTGTGTGGACGCGTGTCTGTGTCTCTACGTTCCACTGGGGCAAGGGATGCAGAGGGTTGCAGAGGAGAGGGAGGGGTATTACCAAAAACAAAAAAGCATGAGTGGACAGAGTTTATTGGAGATCAACTTTCCCACATTTCAGTTCATGCTTACTCATCTTTAAAAATAATCTTAATTCTGTAACTAAAGGGTAAATATATCCTAAAACCTGTGAAAGTAGTTTCACATTATAGTGTACATCGTGGACTCTTCTGAGGTGATTCATGATTAACAGGAGATGAATATTGGTATTTTTCCACTTTAGCATCATCCCCTGAGTGTTAGGAATGGTATTTTTAAAATGTATTTATATTCCTTGTTCTTTATAAATCTTGTGCCTCATAAATTTGAGATTGCTTCAACCTGAGACCAATTAATTTTCTCAGTTCAAGGGGAGTTATACTAGTGCACCATGTTTCAAATCCCAAAGAGAAGTTATTAGAATATCTGTGCATAATTGGCCAAGCGGTGACTCAAAACTCATCTATCCCACCTTCCTTCAGCTTCTGTTCTGAAGGCGTAAAAAGATTAATAAGGATTTTTTTTTTGTATGTTTATCTTATCTCTCTCTGGGAGAGTAGGAGGAATGCTTCTCTCCCATTTTCACATCGTTTTACTTCGGACTGCTACACAAAAATGTCATAGACTGGGTGACTTAAGCAACAGAAATTTATTTCTCACAGTTCTGGAGGTTGGGAAGTCCAGGCTCAAGGTGTGGGCTGAATCGCTTCAAGGTGAGAGCCCTCCTCCTGATTAAGCCCTCCATGGTGGAGAGAGAGAGTACACAATCTCCCTCAGGTCTCTTCTCATAAGAGCGCTAATCCCATCATGAGGGCTCCACCTAATTACGTAATTATCTCCCAAAGACTCCACCTCCTAATATCATCACATTCGGGATTAGGATTTCAGCATACAAGTCTGGGGGAGGACACACACATTTAGTCGAAAGCACACGTCAAATAAGAGTCTTCGGAAGCATCACTTGTAGAGCCTGGAGCGTCTAGCAGCAGGGGAGTAGGGCAGCTCACCACTACTATGCCCTCCTGCCGTGCCCCCAAGCCCCACCGGCCAGCTGGATGCCAGCTCCATGGGAGCAACTTCTAGGCCCCAGAAATAGCAAGGGCCCTGAGAGGAGGCTCTTGGGAAAACTACACTAGAGTTTCCTGGATTTATGGAGACAGAAGACAGGTGCCTGACTCATGTGGCAAAATCTAATGATAGGCTTGCTAGAGCCCCCTCGTAAGCAATGTGAAGAGAGACCCTGCCTAAAGCCAACTGCTGAGTGTTCTGGGGGTTAAATGAGCACTATGGGAGGTAGCCATCTCGAGAAGTTTTGACAGGACCACATGGAAGGGGTCTTCCTGCAAGTGCAAAGCAGGATCTGCAGGAGAGACTGTGGGAGGTGCCCCATCAGACGAGGCTGCTAAGCAGGGCTCATAAGCAGTCATGAGGCACACAGCTTACTTCACAACCAGAAGGTCTTTGATACTCAAAACCAGAGAATGAGGCAGTGTGGAGGCCCTTCGGGCATTGTCACCAACCAGTCCAAGAGAGAAAGTGTGGGGGGTGCATCTGGGCATCTTCCCCTCAGAGGGGTGGAAACACCCAGTTGCAACAGTGCCAGCCAACTAAGACTTTGCTGACTAATCCTCCCCACTCTCCTGCATCCTACCCTAGAGCAGGGGTCCCCAACCTGTGGTGAGTTGTATCCTTACTTCTTTATATATTACAATGTAATAATAATAGAAATAAAGTACACAATAAATGTAATGCTCTTGAATCATCCCAAAACCATCCCCCACCTCCCTGGTCCATGGAAAAACTGTCTTCCATGAAAACAGTCCCTGGTGCCAAAAAGGTTGGGGACTGCTGCTCTAGAGGAACGAGAAACAGCAGGCAGGTTGTGATAGAGCAGGTGCGGGGGAAGAGCAAAGAAGCTGACCACAATGCCCCCTTCCTCACTGTAGGCTTCCAGGCGTGGCAGACCTGAGCTGTAGGGACAGAAGGTTTAAATTATTCAGTTAGGAAATGAGTGATTGAAAGTTTGATGTTGTCCTAGCCTGGACTTTTTTTTCCAATTTTTTTTATTATGTTGAAATGCACATAACATAAAATGTACCATCTTAATCATTTTTAGGTATACAGTTCAGTGGTACAACTACTACCACAGTCCATCTGCATAACTCTTCTCTTCTCATAAAACTAAAATTCTATACCCATTAAACGAAAACTCCTCAGTTCCGCCTCCCCCCAGCAGCTGGGAACCACCACTATTCTGTCTGTCTCTATGATTTTGCCTATTCTAGGCACCTTGTATAAGTGGAATAATAGAATACTTGTCTTCCTGTGACTGGTGTATTTCATTTAACATAGTGTCCTCAAGGTTCGTCCATCTTGTAGCATATGTCAGAATTTCCATCCTTTTTAAAGCTGAATAATATTCCATTGTTTGTATTTACCACATTTTGCTTATCTATTCTTCAATCGATGAATACTTGGGTTGTTTCCACATTTTAGCTCTTGTGAATACAATGCTGCTGCTATAATCACAGGTGCACAATTTTTAGCTTTTGGGGTATATACTCAGAATGCAATTGCTGGATCATATGATAATTCTAGCTTTAATATTTTGAGGAACACACATTCCCACCAATGATGCACAACGGTTTCAATTTCTCTACATTTTTGCCAAAACTTGTTATATTCTGGGGAATTTTGGATAGTAGCCATCTTAATGAGTGTGAAGTGAGATTCATTTCAGATTTGATTTGTGTCTCCCTAATGATTAGCGATGGTGAGCATCTTTACATGCTCATTGGCCACACACTGGCCATTGTACATCTTCTTTCCAGAAATGTCTATTCAAGTCCTTTGCCCATTTGAAACAGGTTGCTTATGTTTTTGTTGTTGAGTTTTAGGAGTTCTGTATATATTCTGGATATTAATTAATCCCTTATATAATTTGCAAATATTTTCTCCCATTCTGTGGGTTGCTTTTTATTCTGTTAATTTTGTCTTTTGATGCACAATCTTTAAAATTTTCATGACGTCCAATTTGTCTATTTTTTGTTGTTGTTGCCTGTGCTTTGGTGTAATAGACAATAAATATTTGCCAAATCCAGTGTTGTGAAATTTCTGTCCTATGTTTTCTTCTAAGACTTATACAATTTTAGGTCTTACATTTAGGTCTTTGATCCACCTTGAGTTAATTTTTATAGATGGTGTTAGGTAAAGATCCAACGTCATTCCTTCACATGTAAATATCCAGTTTTCCCATGGGCTGAACTTTTGGTAGCTGAAAATGGGATCTGAAAGAGAAATCTGAGAGGAGGTTTGAAAGAACAAGATTGTTTTCTACTTTACCTCATCAGTCCAGCCCATTCAAAAACTGGTTATATATCCAAAGCATAATTATCAAGTAATGAAACTGGTTTCCTTGTGTGGCATATAAACCTATCTTGAAGGAAATACTCCAGGAAAACAAGGATAGTGTTTTAAGAAACACCATTAGCATGACATTTAAAATAAGGAAAGAGCTAGAAGGGTACTTCTTTGGAGGTTATCACATGTACTAGTTCATTATCTAAAGACTTTGCCAGTGATATGATGGCAGGTGGTCAGTGTACACATTTAAACAATGGGTCTCCTCATTTAGTCTACTCTCAGATTTTAAACATCACTCAGAAGAGGATAAAATATGCAATCCTTTTTAATTATCACAAGATAAATCAAAGGGCTTGTTAAAGTCATTCAAAAGGAATATAAATTGCAACAGAAGGAAACAGAAGATGCAGACCCACGGTACCAGCAACAATTTCACCACTTTCCCTGTGTTCATGTTTTCCTCAACTAGGTAACAGCCAAGCCTGCCCCACAGACTGCGTGAGTGCGGGTATTTTGGACTTTATGTCAAGCATTTCTATGACTCACATAACACTGTCTAATGGACCACTGATGTCATTATTTCCAAGAAAACATCTCTAAGGAATGGCAGTAAAAATATTTAAAAATCTGTTCTCATCGGAGGTACAAAAGGATTTTTTTCTATATACATAAACTAAAAAATAACATTAAAATATAAAAATAATGCCCCATATTTGTCAACAATGTAGAGAAAATATTCCTAGAGTTGCATTGTCTAACCCCTGTAGCCACTGGCCACATGTAGCTACTTAAATTTTTTTTTTAATAGGGGTATGGTCTGACTATGTTGCCCAGCCTGGCCTTGAACTCCTGGGCTCAAGGGATCCTCCTGCCTCAGCCTCCATATAGCTGGGACTACAGGAGCATACCACCACTCCTCACTTTAAATTTTAATTTTAATTATTCAAAGTTTAAAAAAATAAAACATTCATTTGATAGTGGTCACCATATTGGACAGCATATATGTAGAAAAATGTCATCATTACATAACGTTCTTTTGGACAACACTAGGGTGTCAGAGCCAATCACTTTTGGAACTGAGAATACCACTCTTGTTTTCTCTGTATGACAAGGTTCTTAACATTTTAATCCTCAGTGAATTTGAGCTTTTGTAAAGTAAGTAAGTATGTGATGTCAGAGGCTTGTAAAATTAGAATATTATTCCTCATTTTAGAGACAGACCGAGTTCCCTTGATACTTTATTTTTAAACAGCCTTGTTAGGACCAAGAGACAGGCAGAAATTCAGAGTTGCAAAGCTTCTTCCTAGAAGCCTGAATGCCCTTCAGATTTCTTGCAAACCATAAAAATTTAGCACTGGGGATTTAAAATGTTGAGTTAGTGACTTTATGCGCTTAGCTTTTTCACAGAAGTCTTCGTGGTTTCTCTAATAAACACATAATGCGCTTCTTTGCATCACATTCTTTTCCTGTATTTGTCATTTTCATTTTCCTTTTACATGATTCATATTTTAATATATTAAGGGTATGTTTTTTGCTTACATGGATAGATGTTTGCATGAGTATTGAAGAAGAGAGAACTTATAGGAACACTTGAAATTCTATCATCTAGAGAATCATTTTTTGCTTGGAACAAGGAAAATTATTGAGTTTTGAATATTTGAGATTTTACTATACCACTCCTCTTCCCCATCAAAGAACAGGCTGAATAAATCTTGTTGGAATTTAAATTTTTCTCTAATGGCTTCCTCCAGAAATATGCAGAGTATTGGATCACCAAAAACCACATTCATTGTCTAGTGAAGACATGTTCAAATCTCATAAACATTATCTAATGTCTAGCCAGAACTTGTTAGTCTTCCTACAGTGGAAAAATTCATATTTAACCTATAGATTTTCATTATGATATTTTTAGAATTTTCAGTGGATCACAGGGAGACTGGAAGGGCGAAGTCCCTTTACAAGCCACATGGTTACCAACATGGAGCAAATGGAGCAACACTTCGACCCCATCCTGGAGCTGCAGAACCATTAAGGAAGCATCCTTGCTAGAGAATTCTAAACATATGCTTTTTGATGTTTATGGTGGTACCACTACCTGCCTCTATCAGACTTCTGAAAATAAACTATTGTGTGTCCATAGCCATACCACCCTGAATGTGCCTTATACTGTCTGAAATTAAACTATCATGATTATTTTTCATATATGTAAAACTTATATTTTTTACTCTTAGAAATCTTTATTAAATGGAAAGGGATTATTAATACACCCAGCCCCACCCTCTGCCCCTTCCTACAACTGAAGAAAGATTTAGAGAGAGTGACTTTGGAAAACTTATTGACTGTTGCTATGGTTTGAATGTCCTCACCAAAATTCATTTTGAAATTTAATTGCCATGGTAACAGTATCGGGAGGTGGAGATTTTAAGAGGTGATTAAGTCACGAGGGCTCTGCCCTCATGAAGGGATTAATGCCATTACCTTGGGATTGGACTAATCATTGCAGGAGTGGACTCCTAATAAAAGCATAAATTTGGCCCCAATTTCTACTTCTGTCTTGTGGGCTCACTTCTGCCTTCTGCCCTTCCTCCATGGGATGACCCTCAGCAGAGGCCAGTGCAGTGCTCTTGGACTTTCTAGCTTATAGAACCATGACCCTAATAAACTTCTTTTCTTTAATAAATTACTGATTCTGTGATATTCTTTTATAACAGCAGAAAACAGATTAAGATAATAGGTTGAACAATTTACACCATTTTTTAAATGTTTCAAAGTTTACTGCAGTCCAGTTAGAATTTTCCCAGGTCCAGCCACAATACTGGTACAAAATAAACCATATACAATATTAGAATTCAGAGAAGAAAAAGAGGAACAAAGGTTTGGATTGAAATGAATAGTTAAGATTTTGAATTTCCAGGAAGAGAATTATTGCAAAGAATTCCAGATGTGATAGGCAGCAAGAGAAAGGAAATAGAAGCAGAGAAGAGACAAGATGGCTGACCAGAGACACCAGCTTACAGATCATCTCAGAAAGAAGAAAAAGTTTTAGATGAAAAAGAAAAAAACAAACAATCATAGATCGTAATTCTGAGAGAACAGTGCCAGAACCTACAAGAGATTCCACAGGAAGAAGTTTCAGAGCAGAACAAGAAGGAGCAACATATCAGCAGAGGACAACCCCTGAGAGGCTTGGAGTCCCACAAAAAGGGTACATGGAGCAGTTTCTTCCTTCCCCACATCTCTGGCAGTCAGCAGGCTCCTGAGCTGCTAGAGAGCCTTTCTACCCTCACGAGCCCAAAAGCTGCTATTGTCAGTTAACTGGGAGCTTCTTGAGGACAAAGCACCAGGCTGCCAGCCTTCTGGAGGTGCTTCCCATCATCACAGATCTAAGCCAAGATGGCAGGCACCATTTTGCTTCTCCACCCGCTGTGCACCTTTGTCCTCCTCAGGGGGTGTCAACCCCCCAGTTTTCATCTCATTCATTCCCACACAAACACTTTCCAATACAGGAGACACAGGGGGCTGGTGGGTCCTGGAGGATCTGCATGACCCCAGAACCTAGACATTCTGAGTGAGCTGCCTTCCAGAAAGAGGGACGGAGACAACCAGAGTGCCAGCTTTCCTCCATACAGACTCTATTCCTCCCTGTCCCTCCCCCACTCCCACCCACAGGCGCAAAGAGAGACAATTGAGCCAGGCCTCTCAGAAGCTGCTGTTTCCCCTCATTGGTCCATCAATCACACTGGAGCTTCCACAGAGGGAGAGGCTCAAACCTTTCCCCTTAAAGACCTGCAGAGGATTAGGGGTGTTCAGACTGTGAGCTTCCTGCTCACCAGCTCTCCTCTGTGTTGCTTGCTCAGCTGCTCCATCAGAGCAGGGCACAACCCAAAGCAGAAGGACATCAAGCCTCCTTGAGCACCCCATAGGCAACTCAGGACCAGCATGCTTCTCCCTGTCATGGTCAAAGACTGATCTTCAGGGACCTGGGGACAGACCCACAGGGTAGATGCCATATCCCCAGGACTCGATCATGTTGCTAAGGGGCACAAAAGGGAGATTTGTGAACTAATCTCAGGAGGCAAGGGAGCCCACATGGGCAGAACTGAAAAGAGAGCACAGTGTGGGTCTCAGCCACAGTATACTCATGGATCACCCCTCCCCCCACAGGAAGGCCATGCTTTCAGCCCAGGGCAGGATCCTGGACAGGGAAGTTCCCAGCCAACAGTGACATCATGGGGGAGCACAGCTAGTTTGAGCTCCTGCCTGCTGACAGATGCCAGAGAGAGACTGCAGAGCATGGAAGGGTACAGAGGAGTGAAACTTGCTCCTGATAGCCAGACTGTGAGTCTCATACAGTCCCTCACCCACAAGCACACTTTCTGGCTGGTTGGGACCACTTCAGGCCCTAGCTGGTGACTTTTCCCAGAAGCTGTGAGCAGACCTTTAACTCTTGCAAAAACAGCTAGCTACCTTACCAGCTTTTATGGAACCTGCGGGCAAGCTCAACCAACCCAGCCCTGTCCAGCCTCACTTCCCTACCCACCTCTGCTATGGCAGAGAATAAGGACTCACCTGGAAGTTCCAGGGCTCCACCTACCACCTGGGGCATTTGAGTGTTTCTCCTGAGGGGCTAGAACTGGTCACAGGTCCTCAAAACAGTACTGCAGCTTTTTCCTTCCAGTAAGTGCAACCTACTAACAGAGAGGTCAATTTGCACATCCCTTTACAGCATTTACTGACTCAGTCATACAGGGTGTGGTTGATTCTTACCCACAAGCACCACCTACTATCTCAGAGATTAAACTGGGCATGCCAATGCAATTCACACTGTTGAGAAGGCCACAGGGCTGGGAAAGGATTTCAAAGACTTCCATCCTCCCTCATCAAAGAGAGACAGGGAATCTGCCCACACACATAGCTCAACACTGCTACAGCCTACAAATAAGTAGCAACTGAGAAAACCATCACACTAAAGATATCTATAAGCAAGGCATCCATCCAGAACCTAGACTGCTATCAAAGCACCCACAAGCAAAGGTCCTACCCAACATATGCTTCAGATGGTCCTTTACAAGTGTGTTTGTGGAGAAAGTCCCACCCAAACAAAAGACAACTGAAAATTAAGAAATGAAGTTGCCCCAGATGAGAAGAAATCAGGAAAAGAACTCTGGAAGTACGAAACTCAGAACAAAGTACACCCACAAAAGGGAAAGCCAGCTCTCTAGCAATGAAAATATTGAAATGACAGATCAAGAATCCCAAATATAGATTGTAAGGAAGAGCAATAAAATCCAAGAGAAAATGGAAAAACCACGCAAAGAAACCAGAAAAACAATTCAGGAAATGAATGAAAAATTCACTAAAGAGATCAACATATTATAAAAAAAATCAAATAGAACTTCTGGAAATGAAAAATTCATTTAAGGAAATACAAAACACAGTGGAAAATTTTAAGAATAGACCAGACCAGGCAGAAGAAACAATCTCAGAGCTTGAAGACAACACTTTCAAATTAAATCAATCAGTCAAAAATAAAGAACAGAGAATTAAGAGAAATGAACAAAGCACACATGAAATACAGGATTATGTAAAATGGCCAAATATAAGAATCATAGGTATCCCTGAGGATGAAGAAGAAAACATGAAAAGGCTGGAAAACCTATCTGAGGAAATAATTCAGGAAAATGTCTCTATTGCTAGAAATTTAGACATCCAGGTACAAAAAGTTCAACAAACACCTGGGAGATTCATTGGAAAGAGGCAATCACTAAAACACAGAGTCATCGACTGGCCAAAGTCAACATAAAGGAGGAATTCTTGAAAGCTGTGAGGCAAAAAACATTAAGTAACTTACAAAGGAAAATCCATCAGGCTAACTGTAGAATTCTCAACTGAGACCATACAAACCAGAAGAGATTGGGGTCCTATCTTCAGTCTTCTTAAACATAACAACTGTTTAAGCCTAGAATTTTGTATCCTGAAAAACCATAAAGACTTTTTCTGACAAGCGAACAGTGAGGGAATTTGTGGAGACCAGACCTGCCCTGCAAGAAATACTCAGAACCACATTATATATGGATCATCACATTGGCTCCCCCCAGTATAAAACCCTCCAAAAGCTTAAATTCAGAGCTCATATAAAACGGTAGCACAAGAGGTAAAACAAAAGCAATAAGGTACTAACCAACAGGATGAACAGAACAGAATTCTATATATCAATTCTATAAATTAGCATGAACGGGTTGAATGCCCCACTCAAGAGACATAGGCTGGCTGAATGAATGAAAAACACAACCCAAGTAACTGTTATATCCAGGAAACACATCTAACCCATAAGGACTCATACAGACTCAAGGTGAAGGAATGGAAAAAAATATTCCATGGGAATAGAAACCAAAAGAAAGGAGGTATAGCCATTCTCATATCAGATAAAATTGACTTTAAGTCAACAATAATAAAGACAGACAAAGATGGTCATTACATCATGGTAAAGGGAGCAATTCAAAAAGAAAACATAATAATCTTAAATATTTATGCACCTGACACAGGAGTACCTAGATTCATAAAGCAAACTAGCTGAGTGTAATGGCATATGTCTGTAGTCCTACCTACGCAGGAGGTTGAGGCGGGAGAATTGCTTGAGGCCAGGAATTGGCAGTTGCGGTGAGCTATGATCATGCCACTGCATTCCAGCTTGGGTGACAGTGTGAGATCTTGTCTCTAAAAAAAAAGAAAAAAGTCTTAGAAGAAAGCAATTTACTATAAAGTAAATCTTCATGGCATTGTGTTAGGCAATGATTTCTTAGCTATAACACCAAAAGCACAAGCAACAAAAGAAAAAGTATATAATCTGGATTTCACAGAAATTAAAAGCCATGATTCTAAAAGACACAATCAAGAAAGAAAAAAGATGACCCACACAATGGGGAAAAATATTTGCAAATCATATATCTGATAAGGGACTTGAATTCAGAATATATAAAGAATTCTTACAACTCAACAATAAAAAGACAATCCAATTAAGAAAGGATAATGAATTTGATAGACTTGTTTTTCAAATATGTCCAAATGGTCAATAATTACATTAAAAAATGCTATCATCAGTCATTAGGAAAATGCAAATAAGAATCACAGCGTGATACCACTTCATACCCACCGTGAGGACAGCAAATCAGTCCTCACTTTCCTAGCAGGTACAAATTCTGGGACATCTTTCACTCTGTTCCTCACCAAGACCACCACTTCCCACATTTTTTCCTGCCTCTTCCCTATATTCCCATCCGTAGTCAGGTGCCCCAAATCACCTCTCCTCCACAAGAGGTCTTCCTCTCCCCCTCCCCTGTTCCTATCTCCGTGTCAAGTATTGTCATCTCCAGCAGAAGCCCTGTTCTCACTGATATTGACTAGAGCAATTGACTAGAGGGACGTCTTTCCCTAGTTGTTAGAACCACAGTGAAGGGTTGGCAAATCATGTCCCTGGTAACCAAACTGGAAAACTAAATATCTCCCCCACAGAAACTATACTACACACACACTTCAGCCATGTGGGTGTAGGATATGCTTAAGTGGGCTAGTCTAGGAGTCCTACTAACAACCATAGAGGATATATATGTAAGAAATCGGAACTATGTTACCATTTTCAAATAACAAGCTTATAAATCAATGTTTAGATCAGGTCCATTCTTCTGTTCTTCAAAGATTTCTTTTGTATTTGACTTTCTTTTACTGTTACTATTGTCAATCAAATCAATGCTGCATTCCTACAAAAAAACCCCTGAGGATATGTTCTGAAAACTTAGTTCCTGTGACCCAGGACCTTGGCTAGAAAGAGTCACCACTGCACAAGAGGAAGATGGAGCAGGGATTTTCCTGAGGGTGTGGCAATAGCAATGACTCATCCTACTTCCTTGTTCTAACCCTTTCCATTAGTGGGGTGGAGAAAGCCCACAGTCAAGGCTGGGGAAGGTGTATTTATTTAGAGGGTGCCCTTGGTATAGTGATTGCTTTTTGTTTTCTTCTTGCCACAGTGCAAAACAGGGAAATAAAAATGGAAGAGTAGGATAGTGAGAGTTTAGAACTCCATAGGACATCAACAAGAGTCATCTATAAAATAACACAGTGTGTTCTAAAATTAGTTCCCTAGGGTACGCAAAAAAGAAAGTCAAACTCAGCACATTTCGTGTAGTCAGGTACTAAATGATTCTTGAAGTATATATGCAAGGTGGATAAAGAAAACAGAGACAAAGAAGAAAGGAGAGAGAGGAGCACAAAGAAGAAAATAAGTGTGAACGTAAATTAGCTTTCCAATGTGGGTAGTCTACATACTATCTCAGTTCCCCAAACGATGTTTGTTTTGTAATTTCGTTGCATGACTCTTTCAGATGTTTTCTCTCTGAATGGCCGGAAGTCAGTAGTTCCAGACCCTAAATCTCTCTATTAAAGCAAAGCACTCAAGTCCTCTTCAAGTCTCTCCAACTGTAAAAAGAGGAATAATTGAGGTTTTTATACCTTGTGAGATTTTCAAAGCATTGCACAGAAATTAAACATCACCAATTATATAAAGCTAGCCAGAAATGAAAACTGAAAGAAGCAAAGCTGTTGAGGAAACTGGAGCCAAAGAAGAATTGCTGTTTAGTTCTCCGAACCATGCTGCTTTAGAAATACTGTAGTTTAGATAATTCAATGAAACTTGTTTACTTAAGATTTCTTCTTCTTTATTGAAAAGAGGAGCTGAGAATAAGGAAGGCAGAAATTGCTATTTCATAAAGTAGGCATAATTGTACCTACTGTATGTGGTGTCATGAAAATGAAATTTAAATTACTGTAGGTAAAACACCTAGTACAGTACCTAGCATACAGGAATCAATAAAACTTGGATGTCATAGTTTTTATTATTATTGCAGTTATTATCATCATTATTATCATAGAGGGGGGCTTTGTGAGTTAGTAGTCAGATAACTGACCCAACTCATTCAGAAGGCTTATATTGTATTTCATGGACCATGCACAGAAGACAAAATGACATTTCAGTTTTTTGTGTCAAATTATAATTAGTTAATGCCATATCCTCAAAAGAAACCCCCTGATTTTTGTTATTATCCAAAATGAATGTCAATCCCAAATTTCTACCGTGAACGTCTTTGACCTGTAGGAGATGAGAATATGCTATCCTAAAATGCAACCACAGAGACCAGACTATGCCGCCCCAAAATACACCTCTTTGGCATGAAGATTATTTGGAGTTGATTATTTCAAGAAACTGTAGACACAAGGGAAGGTCTGAAAACAGAACAAAAGTTACCCAAAATTTGTAGGGAAAATTTATATCTATAAAGGAAATCTCCATTTGTAAGAGTGTTTTCCTCTCTGTACCAAGAAGAGGAGGATGACTAAATCGCCAGAGACTCAGAAGAAGGCACCAACTTAAATATGCATAACAAATCTTACCTCTGTTTACTGTGCTTTCCTGGGTATCTCCCCATAACTGGCCTTCTCCTCACCTTTCTTTCTTTGTTTCAGTGGAAAATGGCATTTAAGCCATTTAAGCCATTTCAAATCTACCTTTTTGAAATTTTTCTCATTTCTCTGAGCATCTCCCAGGTATACAGACGTTATTAAATTTCTGTTTGTTTTTCTCTTGTTAATCTGTCTTTTGTTTCACGGGTCCTTCCAAGCTAAGAACTGTGAAAGGTAGAGGTAAAATTATTTTTTTCCCCTGTGGACCTCAACAACTAATTTTATTCACTAGTCAATTTCTGGATCTTGATTTATTGATCATTACAAAGATGTTAGATCCACCAAAGCACCCTATCAAGAAAGAATAGATATAAAAAATGTGAAAGTTTGAAATTTACTATGTATCCTGTCTAGCTCATCCATTTGGGTTATCTATGCCTTTGTTTGCCTCTGAGTAGGCTATTTCACAACCCTTTAGACATAGACGTTAACTTGGAGAAAATTGATCAGAACACAAATTAATTCCTGTCCATACAAACGCAAATTGAGTTTGTGTGTGGATATTAACCACTTTGCCAATTTTGCATTTATTTGTAAATTTATCTCACATTCTTTATCTGACTATAAATGTGTGGTTCTCTTTTGAACTGGTTGCAACATCTATTGTTCCCCTCATTAATTCCTAAGTTAAATGAAATCTTTAATACACAGTCATTGTATGTTATATAAAAGTCATAATTTGATTCTCATTTAAAATTGATCCTTCTATAAAGATATATAAATATTATGTACCCATAATAATTAAAATAAAAAATTTTAAAGTTTTTTAAATAAATAAAATTTATCCTATAGTGAGTATAAACATCAAACTTACATGACTCACTGAGGAATATATCTAAAATTCAAACATGTTACTTTCCTTGCCAGGTTTCTCTCCAAGGCCATAATTACACCCTTCTTCCTGTGGCTTCTCATCATTGTCAGAGAAACAGTCAATCAAAGATGGCTGTCTAAGCTTACTAAGTTAAGAACCATGTCCTGGGCATATTTGAATAGGTTTTCTATACAAAACACAAAAAACCAACCTGCAAACTTCTAATGCAACAAATAAGTCACTGAGGTAAAACAGGTAAGGATTAACCAATAAATCTGACATAAGATCTGTCTGGAGGGCTTCTTAGAGGATTTGAAAGCCAGATTTGGTTTAACAGAGGACAGTGATATTAGCTTACCTTGCAAGAGTTTATTCAAGCCAAACTCTTCAATATTTTTAATAAAATTTAATGTCTTTTGAGAAAGTAAAATAGTGAAAAATGTTTTGTTTTTAATTTTTATCATTATAGTCGTATTTAAAAATTACAGGAACAGAACTGTTCAGCAGCTTTTCTCTAGGAAATTTGTTGCTAAAATTTAGGGCTTTCCTTTTACTGACTTTAATCATATGTAATTACAGACTTGAATATTTTATAGCTAGAATACCATTCCAGTTATATAAGTAACATTTTATGTAATTGAAATAATTAAGTGGGAGGAATTTAGTCAACCCAACTCCATAACCATTCATGTAGGTTAGAGAATTATAAACAAATTTAAAACATATTTTATGTGAATGTGTAGTATTTCTGGAAAAAAATGACACCAAAGTATAATTATATAAGTAGCTGAGATTTTATATAATGACCATTTAATGAGTATGACTAACGGTGTTAGTGGGTATTTAATAGAAAAAGGGAACAAGTATGAGAATTTGTGTGTGTCATCAACATGGAACATTTAATAAAAGATTATAGAAACCTGATGGGAGATTTTTAGGATGAAATAGAATATCTTTTTTTAAAACTATTAATATATTTTTACTTATAAGTATTTTTCACACATTGCTTGTTACTACCCAATTAGAAGGTGAGATCATTTTGTCAATCGCCACTTGAGCATCACCTCCCTGCAAAGCCATCCGTGATATCCCAAAAATAGAATTAGGTGTTGTCTGCTTTCTAATCCCACAGTGTGCCTGCCGTAAGTGCCCAATAATTGTTATTAATCTGTGAGTACCTATCTATAGTTGTGAGATAATGGAAACAATATAGATACTAGAGTCAAACCGGGTTTGAATGCCAAAATAACCAATTGCTAGTTGAATGTTCATCGATGAGCAAATAAACATTGTGAGACTCAGCAAGCTACACATTAAAAATGTTATAGTATTATTGTATAGACATATATATAAAAAATAGTATTCTAGTATTATTGTGAAGATTAAGAGAAATAACATGTTGCCACATGAAACACAATAGGTGCTCAATAAGGGTTTTATATAAGCACTGTGTCCCCTCCTTCTTAGATCATAAATAAGCTATTTTTATCTTTTTTGTTACTATAAAACACTAAACAGATTTTGTAACAGAATATGGAAAAAGACTAAAATTGCAAATGCCATAAAAGTTAATATTTCCCACACTATCACATCTTGTTTTGATAAGACATTATTAGTATTCACTTTTTCTTCAATTTTGCTAGAGATGCTGTTTTTACAGCAGAGTTTGAAAAAAATGCAAACATTGACAATTTACAACCCTTGCAAAATGCTCCTGGTGTTTCTTCTTCACTATTTTCAGAGAAAGACTAATGGTCTAGTCTAATTAACTAGATAGAGCTGAAACATTTGCCCAGGCAGAAAGATCTAGTTCTACTTGGTCACAAAGTGTAGCCCAGCAAAGGGAATGGGGGTGCCCAGGAGATTGAGGGCTTAGGTACATGTGGAGTCACCAGGCCCTGCCCAACCATCCAGCTGGGTTTCTCACCACCCTTTTGTACACTGGCCAAACCAGATTTCAGCCAATCTCTTATCCTGCCTCTATCCCGCCTTGTCATCTGAGGTTTCTTTTACCAGAACTGCATTTTCTCACGTTTTTTATTGCAATCTTTGCAACTCAACTCAGTTCCTGTCTTTTCCAGAAAGTATTTCCCAAATCATCTACCTTTCTCAAATATCCCTGTCCCATCCCCGAAAAAAAACAGAAACAATCTCTTATAGCCCGTATTCTTTTCTTTTAGGGTTGATAAAATAGAGGAGGTCCAGTCAAATTTGAATTTTAATAAGCACTGAATAATTTTTAGTATTAGTATGTGCAAATATTCCATGAAATATATACTATTTCTTGCTGATCTGAAATTCTAATACAATGGGACATGCTGTATTTTTATTTGCTAACTCCAGCAATCCTACTTTCTTATCTTATGTTACAATATTGCCTTGTATTACACCATTATTCACAAGAGTTACTAGACTATAGGCTCTTTGAGGCCAGGAATAGCATCCCATTGCTTTGTTTCATGACCACTTTTACTTTACCGTTCCTGATGCTCCTTCACGAAACACCCAGCACAGTGTCTTAAATGTCGTTGGGAGAGCAGGAATAGGTCCTCACTAGTTCTTTCATTCCTTCTTTCAGTTAGCAAATATTTAATATCTACTAAATTCAATGCCAGGCAATGAAGTAAGTGCTGGAGATACAGCTTTTATCAAGACACAGCTATTGTCACCAAGGAGCTCCCAGCTCACTCCGGAAAATAGACATGTCAGAAAGCACTTTCGACCAGTTTGGTAAGTTCCAAAGTAGAGTGAGAAGAGAACATAGAGGAAAAGCATCAAATCCAGTCTTTAGGGATAAAAGGAGTCTTCTGGGAGGAAATAACAGCGAGACTGAGACCTAATAATTAATAGGAATTACCACTATACAATGTATACATGTAACAGAATTCAACTTGTACCTTCTAAATCTATTAAAACAAAACAAAGAAATGTTCTAAATTAAAAAAAATTAATAGGAGTTAACCAGAGAGAAGGCATTCCACACAGAGAGAAGAGCAGGAACAAAAACTTAAAGGAAGAAAGAAAGTGACATTAATGTTTAGTTCATTAATCAAATCTTCCTTTTAGTTCAAGTTTGTTCTGACCCATAGATGCCACTGTCTTTAAGGCCTCAAGCCTCTTGTTCACTGTTTTTTCTCAAGGAATTCAGTGATAACAGCTCTTTTTTTCCCCTCAACATCTGCCTCCCTTGAGCTCCAGGTTGGTTTGTTTTGTTTTATTGTGTTCTGTTTTGTTTTTCCTCCTTGGGGCAGTCTAAGCATCTTCTTCAAGAATGTAAGAGATGGGTAAATTCATACCTAATGAGTACAATGCATATTATCTGGGTCATGGGCACACTTATAACTTTGACTCAAAGGGTACAAAAGCAATTTATGTAACCAAAATGTTTGTACCCCTGAAATATTCTGAAATTTTAAAAAAATAGAATGTAGAGCTGAATGTGACCAGCTGTGTCCAACCACCTCACCTTTCTGCCATTCGACCTCACTCTCTACCACATCCAAGGTTCTTTCTTATTTTTCCCTCTGTTTGCTCCTTCCCACTCCTGTTGACCTCATGAGTCATTCTTCTATGGCCACAGCTACTTTCTGATCAGCTTCTGAGTGATTCCATTCACGCTCCCTCCTGCATTTCCTACGTAACAAATCACATGCCATACAATAGTGATGATGATATTTGTGAGGTTCCAACTCTAAAAGTGCAGTCACAGAGAAAGTAAATCACATCTCTGGTTAAGAGTGGTAAAAAGTGAAGGATGAAGTTCACAGGTAAAACCCATTTAATAAAAGCTGCTTACCAATTTCCTTTGTATTAATCAGCTATTCTTAGCTATCTTTGCAGCCCTAACTTGCACCTCGCACAAAGCAAGCACCCAGTAAACGACTGATGGAAGAATTTACATCCAATTAAATCTTCAGTTCTAATTAAATTTTGTTCTAATTAATCTTTGGCTATAGGCAGGTGGTAGAATTAAACAAATGATGAACAGTACCTAGCTTTCTCTACCAAGTGTGAACCAGGAATTTTAAGTGCTATACAGGGATTGCAACAACAGGATTATCTGTGACACCTTAATTTTATGTGTCAACTTTACTGGGCCATGGGGTCTCAAGATAATTGATCAAACATTATTTGAGTGTTTCTTTGTGAGTGGTTTTGGATGGAATTGATTTCGGTTTTCTTTTTAGACAGAGTCTTGCTTTGTCGCCCACAGGTAGAGTGCAGTGGCATCATCATAGCTCAATGCAACCTAAAAGCCCTGGGATCACGCAATCCTTGTGTTCTGCCCCACTAGTAGCTGGGATTACAGGTGTAAACCATGATGATGCCTGGCTAATTTTTCTATTTTTAGTAGCAGGGTCTCACTCTTGCTCAGGCTGGTCTCTAATTGCTGAGCTCAAGCAATCCTCCTGCCTTGGCCTCCCAGAGTGCTAAGATCACAGCGTGAACCACCAAGTCCTGCTGAGATTGACATTTAAATAGGTAGGCTAAATAAAGCAGATTGCCCTTTCTAGTGTGAGTGGGCCTCATCCAATCATTTGAAGGCCTGAATAAAACAAAAAGGCTGACTTTCCCCTAAATAAAAGAAAATTTTTGCTGCGTGGTTGCCTTCAAACTAAAACATCATCTCATCCTGGGTCTTGAGCCTGTCAGCCTTTGGACGGGAACTACACTCTGTTGGCTCCTCTGGGTCTCTAGCTTGCTCACTCACCTTGTAGATCTTAGGACTTGCATACTTTCATAACCACATGAGATAACTCCTTGTAATAAATTTCCTTACACACACACACACACATACACATATATATCCTATTGGTTCTGTTTCTCTGGAGAACCCTGACTAACACAATATCAGAAGAAACAAGGCAATCAGAATTTGCTTAGAATACATGCCTTTAATTTGCCTTATAAATCTCGCATGATCCAGGTATATCCCATTTCCCTTGGTAATTAGTTCACCTATACTACATGCAGACAACTTAATTCTTACAGGTCATTTTTCCATATTCGATGTCAAGAACATTTGAAAAATATTCCTAATTTATTTGATAGCAATCAATCCCCCAAATATGGCCACACAAATGTTCACTGCATATATATATATATATATATATATAAAGGACTATGAAACACCTAAGAGTTGTATTCGAAGGAATGAGAAAACAGGGAAAGTTCTGTGAGCTCCGATATTCAGAATAAAAAGGAAAAAAAAATCTAAATTAAAGCCAATTAATGCTTTCTTTTCAACTCTCTCATGTTTCATAGTGTTGTGCCCAAGTAAAGATTTTGGAAAAACAAAAGAGTAGGGACTTGGAGGGGAGGGAATGAGGTAAGAGTTTTGTAAGGATTTCAAGGACGTTGAAGTACAAAATGTATAATGCTAACAGGATCCACTTCCCAGCTGTGTTGCCTGTGCAATTGCACGGAGCCCTGCACCCAGAAGGATCCTGAATTGGACTTAATAGTCTGTCACTATCTTGAGATTCCTAATCATTTTTAAAACAAGGAACCCAAAATTTTCATGTAGCACCGGGCCCTGCAAATTATGTAGTTAGTCCTGTTGCTAAGTAAAACTTTCTTAGATTTAATAACCAATTAAGAATCAAAAGTAAATATTTATTCGACTTTCCATCTAATGATTAGTTTGATATCCTAATAATAGCAAACCAACCTGAGGTTCCACACTCTCACGCTCTCCATGTGAATGGAAAGAACTAGGCAAAAAGTGGCTGAGCAACAACCATCTGGAGCTGTGAACAATTGGTTCTTGTGCATAGCTTGAGAAGAGATGCAATTTTCTATTAATTCTTACAAAAGTTTGGACAGCTGCTTCTAAAAATCAAAGACGAAGCCTCTAATCATTTGGTGACATTCACCCTTTCTAGTGAAATGGCTCCAAAATCCCCCATCTAAGAACTGAGTAAGAACTGAGTAACTTGGCACTATTGTCAAAACTTTTCTTTGTCATCCTTCACCCTTGACTTCATCTGCTATAACAGAAAGGAAATTCCAACAATGTGGGAATTTATGACTTGCTATACAAAAGTAATCACCTTACTTCCATTTCTGCCACCAAGACTGACCAAATATTTTATTTCCATATGTTACACACACATCCCGCTACACACAATCACATAAACACAAACATATATAAATGGGCAAAGTGACAAAGCTTTATATTTGTAGATACATTTGTATTCAAAATACTCTAAATAGATATGTTTAAGTGAAGGAATTTGTATATGATTAATATCTTTCATGAACTTTCATCTGGCAGGACAGCGGAGGGCATCACTAACCAATTTGATAAAGGGAAGCCCTAAACTGCTAAAAATTAAAGTACTCTTGATCAGCTCCAGAAATAAAAGATGCACTAACGTCACTGCTGACTAACAACTACCCTGAAGGACCTGAGCTCCCCTCCTGGAGCAGTTTCATAGTTACACCCACACACATTTCATTCCATACACTCAGTCTCCTTCTTTCATTCTAAGTTTCAGGCAAAAGGATTCCGTTAGTCAGGATTCTCCAGAGAAACTGAACACATAGGAAAGAGAAAAAAAGAGAGAGAGATTTATTATAAGCAATTGGCTCATGAGATTATGAAGGTTGGCAGGTTCCAAAATCTGCAATCAGTAAACAGGCAAGCAGGAGACCCAGGAGAGCTGGTGGTGATAGTTCCAGTCTGAAGGCCAACAGGCTCAAGACCCAGGAAGAGGACAATATTTCAGTTTGAGACTGAAGACAAGAAAAGTCCCAACTCAAGGTAGTCAGGCAGGAGGAGTTCCCTCTTACTCAAAGGAGTGTCAGCCTTTCGTTCTTTTCAGGTCTTCAGCTGACTGGATAAGGCCTACCCACATTAGGGTGGGCAATATACTTTACTCAGTCTATTGATTCAACTGTTAATCTCATCCAAAAATGCCCTCACAGACGTATGCAGAATACTTTTTGGCCAAATATCTGGGCACCCTGTGGCCTAGTCAAGTTGACACATAAAATTAACTATCTCAAGAGTGTAACTGGTAGAAGGTGCCAAGATGGTGGACCAGAAGCAGTCTGTACACAGAGCTTTCATGAAAGATCAAAAGTGGGAAGAAGATACTCACCTTCAAATCGATCATCTAGGAGAGAGTATTAGGAATTATCAGAGAGGCAATGGGAGGTTCCCAAAGTGCAGGAGAGGGAAGTAGGGTAATCTGCTTGGCAGAATCAGAGGAACATGGGGAAGGTACCCACACATGAGGAATGGACAGAGGAGAGAACCCCAGGGCTCCACACTTCCCCCCAAGGACATTGCGATTGGAGCTGTGGGAGGGTCCTGGCACCACAGCAGACTCCTGAACTGACACAGGGAGCTTACTGGAGACGATGCAGTGACATTGCTCTGGAGAGAGAACACAGCAGTGTTCTGCTAGCTTATGAACCCTGGGCACTGTGGCTGACACCATTTTGAGGTCCAAGCCCCAGAATATTGTGTCCACACAGGGATCAGATCAGTTGTTGCTGCCTCCCCATTGCCCCTGCCAGGCCAGGGAGGGAGGGAGAAGGCTGGGTACTCTCATGTGCCCTGTAGATGGGTGCTGTACATCCCACCACCAGGAGACCCAGGCAGAATGAGCACCCATGAACCCAGCTCCTGTTGCTGCTGCCTGGGCAGCCCCACCCAGCCAAAACTACCATGGGACCAAAATAAAGAGAGCACCCATGGCCCTATCTGGGTGGTGCAGCCATAGCCACCATCGCCTGAGTAAAATCATCACCAACAACAGACCTGGATGGGGCAAATGTTTGTGCCTCCACTGCACACCACCTTTCCACTGTGACTGACGGACCTGGGTAGGGTGAACTCTCACACCACATGCCTACCACCCATGACAACCACAGGGGAATGGGGAGACACAGGAGAGCAGCAGTGTCCAAGGCTCACAGTGCATCCACCCCTCACCTGCCTGGACAACCTACCAGAGGAGGACTCAAGCACACAATCCAGGGCCTCCTTCTCTCTTCACTGAGCAACAGAGTTCCCAGCAGAGGAGAGCAGGTATACCTCAAAGCTATCTGTCTTGAGCCGAGAGAAAAGGTTTCAGATGAGAAGGCACCAGCATAAAAACTCTAGCAACATAAAAAAAACCAGGCTGTATTGACACCTCCAAAGGATCACAATAGTTCTCCAGCAATGGACTCCAACCAAAGGGGAACTGTTGAAATGTCAGATATCAAATTCAGAATATAGATGATATGTAAGATTGATAGGAATGACAAGAAAGTTGAAAACCAACACAAATCAAAAAAATAATTCAGGATATGAAGGAAAAATTTACTAAAGAGATAGATAATATAAGAAAAAATATAACATCTTCTAGAAATGAAAGAGTCATTTAGGGAATTTCAAAATATAGTAGAAAGTTTTAACGATACACTAGAACAAGCAGAAGAAAGAATTTCAGAGCTTGAAGACAAGGCTTTTGAATTAACCCAGTCAAAAATGTAGAAAAAAGAATCAAGGAGGGGCCAAGATGGCAGATGGAAGCAGCCTGCACATGCCACTCTCAAGGAGAGGATGGAAAGTTGCAAGTTGATGCCCACCTATCAATGGAGCATTGTAAATCATGAGAGAAGTGATAGGAGACAATCAGAGTGAAGGAGAGGGTAACGGGATGATCCAGTTGGCAATTTGGAAGGTATGTGGAGGAGGCATCCACACATGGGGAAGGACGGGAGGAGAGAATGTACAGACTCCATGATCCCCCTGAGCTCACTGCAGTCTGAGCTGTGAGAGGGCCCCCACCACCACTGCAGACCTCCAGACTGATCAGGGAGCTGCTTAGAGTCTGTGCAGTGATATTGCACCAAAGAGCAAGTGCATCAGGGACCTAGATTCATAAAACAAATTCTACTAGATGTCAGGAAAGTAATAAACAGTAACATCATAATTTTCAGGGACATCAACACCCCACTGACAGAACTGGACAGATCATCAAGGCAGAAAACCAATAAAGAAACACTGGACTATACATGAAACTATACATGAGTTAACACTAGATTAGTGTTTAGCTAGATTAACCAGAAATAGAAGAGAAAGGACCCAAATAAGCTCAATCAGAAATTAAAAAGAAGACATTACACCTGATACCACAGAGATACAAAATATAATCTGTAACTACTATTAAAGCCTCTATGCACACCAACTAGAAAATCTAGAGTGAATGGATAAATTCTTGAAACACCCAACCCCCCAGGCCTGAATCAGAAAGAAATAGAAATCTTGAGAAGACCAATAATGAGTAGCAAAATCAAAACAGTAATAAAAAAATCTCACAACAACAAAAAGAAAGAGGACCAGAAAGATTCACAGGATAACTCTGCCAGACCTACAAAGAAGAACATGGAAAAGGCAGGAATCCTCCCTTACACATTCTACAAAGCCGGTGTCTTTGAATACCAAAGCCAGAAAAGGATATAACAAGAAAAGAAAACTACAGACTGGTATCCCTCATGAATATAGATGCAAAAATTATCAATAAAATATGAGCAAACCACAGCACATCAAAAAGATAATATGCCATGATCAAGTGGGCTTCAACCCAAAAATGCAAGGATGGTTCATCATATGCAAATCAATATATGTGATTCACCACATAAACAGAATTAAAAACAAAAAGTACATAATCATTTCAATAGATGCAGAAAAAGCATTTGACAAAATTCAGCACCCTTTCATGATAAAAATCCTCAACAAAGTAGGTGTAGAAGGAACATATCTCAAAATTATAAAAGCCATATATGACAAACACACAGCCAACATCATACTGGAACAAGACAAGGGTGCCCACTGTCACCACTTCTATTCAACATAGTGCTGGAAGTTCTACCCAGAGCAATCAGGCAAAAGAAACAAATAAAGGGTATACGAATTGGGAAAGAGGAATTCAAACTATCCCTTTTTTCTGATGATGTTATCTTATATCCAGAAACCCTAGAAATTCCATCAAAATACTCATAGAATTGATAAATAAATTCAGTGAAGACTCAGATTACAAAATTAATGTACACAAATCAGTAGCATTTCTATATACTATATAGTCAAACTGAGAGTCAACTCAAGAATTCAGTACCACTTATAGTAGCTGCAAAGAAAATAAAATACCTAGGAATATACTTAACCAAGGAGGTGACAGATATCTACAAGGAGAACTACAAAACACTGATGAAAGAAATCACAGATGACACAACAAATGAAAAAATATCCCATGCTCATGGATTGGAAGAACCAACATTGTTAAAATGTTTGTACTGCCTAAAGTGATTTACAAATTCAATGCAATTCTCATAAAAATACCAACAGTATTTTTCACAGATCTAGAAAAAAATCCTAATCTTCATATTGAACCAAATAGCCAAAGCAATCCTAAGAATAAAGAAAAAATCTGGAGGAATCACATTACCTGATTTCAAATTATACTTCAAGGCTATAGTAACCAAAACAACGTGATACTGGTATAAAGGTAGACACAAAGACCAATGGAACAGAATAAAAAACCAAGAAATAAAGCCATAGAGCTACAACCAACTGATTTTTGACAAAGCAGACAGAAACATACACTAGGGAAATGCTGCCCTGTTTAATAAATGATGCTGGGAAAATTGAATAGTCTTAAGCAGAAGAATTAAATTGGATCCCTATCTCTCACCATATACAAAAATCAACTCAAGATGGATTAAAGACTTAAATGTAAGACCTGAAATGATAAAAATTCTAGAAGAAAATGTAAAAAACTCTTCTAGACATTGGCGTAGGCAAAGAATTTATGAATAAGAACCCAAAAGCAAATACTGCAACAAAAAAAAATAAATAAATGGGACTTAACTAAACTAAAAAGCTTCTGCACAGCAAAGGAAATAATCAGCAGAGTAAATAGACAACATACAGAATGGAAGAAAATATTTACAAACTATATATCTGACAAAAAGCTAATATCCAGAATTTACAAAGAACTGAAACAAATCAGCAAGAAGAAAAATTAATGATCTCATCAAAAAGTGGGTGAAAAATGTGCACAGATTGTTTACAAAAGAAGATACACAAATGGCCAACAAACATATGAAAAGATGCTCAACATCACTATTCATCAGGGAAATACAGATTAAAACCAGAATGAGATACCACCTTGGCCTATCTTCTTTGTTCTTCTTTGTTCCTTACCCTTGTCAGAATGGACATTATTAAAAGTCAAAAAAAAAAAATAGATGTTGGCTTGGATGTGGTGGAAAAGGACTGCCTATACACTATTGATGGGAATGTAAACTAGCACAACCTCTATGGAAAACAATATGGAGATTCCTCAAAGAACTAAAAGTAGACCTACCATTTGATCCAGCAGTCCCACTACCGGGTACCAAATAAGTCATTTTATCAAAAAACCTGCACCTGAATGTTTATTGTAGCACAATTCACAATTGCAAAGATGTGGAATAACCTAAGTGCCTATCACTTTATAAGAGGTTAAAAAAAGTGTGAGATAGATACACATACACACACACCCCCCCCATGGAGTACTACTCAGCCATAAAAACGGATGAAATAATGTCTTTTGCAGCAACTTGGATGAAACTGGAGAACATTATCCTAAGTGAAATGTCTCAGGAATAGAAAGAGAAATACCACATGTTCTCACTAACAAGTGGGAGCTAAATGATAATTATGTATGGTCATAAAATGGTATAAAGGACATTGGAAACTAAGAAGGGGGAAGGAGAACAGGGGGTGAGGGACAAAAATCTACCTATCCATGTAACAAAAAGCACTTGAACCCCTTAAATCTATTTTTAAAGTAAAAGTTAATTTAAAAAAAAAAGGAATGTGACTGCAAGTTTCTGTGCTAGCTTCTAGAACAGCCAGCCTACTGCCTTGGCCTGTCTTCTTTGTTCCTTCCTCCTCTAGCTGCATGGAATATGTATGTTGTCATCTGGGACCCTGAGAATGAGGGACATACCTCAATAATAGCTAAGGAATTTGAGGCCCTCAGGATTTTATGGAGCAGAGCCTCCATATCAGCCCAGGACAACTCAGCCCCACTCTTTTACACAAGAGAAAAAAGAAACCTCCACTTTGATTAAGCCACTGTGATTTCGCAGGCTTCTGCCCTTCACAGGAAATTCTAATCCTAACTTATATACCTCCTTTTTAATCTCATTGTACAGCATAGGATAGAATTACAAATCAGACAACAATTTAGATAAAATACCTATGACCAGAAAGAGACAAAACATAAGACCTGTATAGCCCTCCAACTCTACAATGAGGGTAATTTGTAAAGCGTAGTAATGTCTACACAACCTTTCAGAGCATTACTTCATTTCTTTCCAAAAATAACCTTGAGAAGCAGAGAAGGCTGATGTTTTCATCCTCATTTTTCACTCTCAATAATCTAGGATTGTCCCTGCTTAGATGATTATTTGATTTTAATTGATTCTTCATATTAAGCTAACCAAAACCACTCAGTAACAAGTGAACAATCTAATAGCTTATTAAATAGAATGCTATTACTTTGCAAACATTTAGAAAGAGCTTTAAAACATCTTCATAAATGTAAATTTAGCCTTAAAGAAGATCTTGAGATGATAATAAAATTCTGCTTTAACATGATAGACACTAAAGTGACTTTGTTAAATTAAAACTGCATTTCAATGGAAACCAGTGGTCACAGTAGAACAAAGGAATATTGAGCCTGTTATTTGTTTGTTGAGATGGTTTTTAAATAAAGCAAGGAAATACTATTATTGGTATCACAGTGTATGTTAGCATTAAATGCTAGGACAAATCTTAAAACTGTGAGAACTCTTCAACTTTTTTTTTATTTCAATGTTTTTCTAACTTACTTGACCATGAAACATCGTTTTCCTTTTTGTTGTTGTTTTTGGAAATACTTATTAACATTTCAAACACTGGTGTTAAAAGAAATGCTATACCATATTCTATTTCTAGGGCATTTTCTTCTCACTTACTAGAGTGGAGCACTAGTTTGGGAGGGGTAAGAGGTTACACAGATACACTTGCAGAGCATTTTCCACACTGCCTCCCTAATTGGGGTTGCCTGTACTTACAAAAATACAGAATGCCACATTGGATTTCAGATGAAGAAACAAATTTTTAAGTATACGTATATTCCATGCAATATTTGGGATATACTACAAAATTACTCATGATTTATCTGATTCCTAAAATTCAATTTTAACTATCCTGTGTTTTCTCTGGCAACCCTGCTGTCTTAGTCTACTGTCTCTTGCTATAACAAAATACCTGAGACTTGGTAATTTATTAATATAAAGAGAAAAAATTTTTTAAATATTAAGAATTGTTAAGTCTTCTTATTGGATTTATCTCTCCACCACTATATAGTGACCATCTTTGTCTTTCTTTACTTTTGCTATTTTAAAGTTTATGTTATCTAATATAAGAATAGCTACCCCAGCTTTCCTTTGGTTTCCATCTGCCTGGAAGTTTGTATTCCAAGCCTTCACCTTGAGTCTGAAAGCATCTTTGTGGGTAAGATGCATTTCCTGGAGACAGCAGATACTTGGCTTGTGTTTTTTATCCACCCAGTCAGTCTATGTCTCTTCAGTGGACAATTCAAGCCATTCACATTTATTGAGATAATTAATATTTGATGTAGATTTCTGTTCATACTATTGGATAAATTCTTATTATTTTGTCTTACCTTGCAAGTCATTGTGGAATCGGGGTTGAATTATTTTACATTGGTGGGTGTCTATTGTGCTGTTCAGTGTATATGCAAGTCTGAGTACTTCCTGCAGGGCAGGTCTGGTCTTCACAAATTCCATCAGTAATTGATTGTCTGGGAAAGTATTTATTCCTCATATATGAAGCTTAGTTTTGCTGGATAAAGAATTCTAGATTGGCCATTATTCTGTTTTAGAAGATTGAGATTGGGTCCCCAGTTCCTTCTGGCTTGTAAGTTTTCAGTTGAGAAGTCTGCAGTCAGTCTATCAGACTTTAAGCTTTACTACAAGGCTATAGTAACCAAAAGAGCATGGTACTGGCACAAGAACAGAAATATAGACCTTTGGAATAGGACTGAGAACCCAGATATAAAGCCATCCTCATATTGTCATCTAACCTTCGACAAAGCTGACAAAAATATACATTGGGGAAAAGAATCTCTATTCAATAAATGATACTGGGAAAATTGGATAACCACACACAGAAGATTGAAATTGGATCCCTGTCTCTCAGCTCTCACAAAAATCAACTCACGATGGATAATAGACTTAAATCTAAGGTGTGAAACCTTAAGAATTTTAGAAGAAATTGTTGGGAAAACTCTTATAGACATCAGTCTAGGCAAAGAATTTATGAAGAAGACCCCAAAAGCAATCATAGCAGCAACAAAAATAAATAAATGTGACCTGATCAAATTAAAAAGCTTCTGCATAGCTAAGAAAACTATCATTAGAGTGAATAGACAACTTACAGAATGGGAGAAAGTATTTGTACGCTACACATCCAATAAAGGGCTAATAACAAGAATATATATAAAACTTAAGAAAGAAAATTAACAAGAAAAAAATCAAACAACCCCATCAAAAAGTGGGCAAAGGACATGAACAGAAACTTTTCGAAAGAAGACAGAATAATCACCAACAAACATATTAAAAAAAGCTCAACATCTCTAATTATTGGGGAAATGCAAATCAAAACCACAATGAGATATCACTTAACTCCAGTAAGAATGGCCTTTATCAAAAAGTCCCAAAACAACAAATGCTGGAGTGGATGTGGAGAGATAGGAACACTCTTACACTGCTGATGGGACTGCAAATTAGTGTAACCTCTGTGGAAAGTAATTTGGAGATAGCTCAAAGAACTAACAATAGAAATACCATTTGATCTAGCAATCCCATTACTAGGCATCTACTCAAAGGGAAAAAAGACATTCTATAATAAAGACATCTGCACTCGAATATTTATGGCAGCACAATTCACAATTGCAAAGATGTGGAAATGACCCAACTGCCCATCAATACGTGAATGCATTAATAAAATGTAGTATATATATATACCATGGAGTACTACTCAACTACAGAAAACAATGGTGAACTAGCATCTCTTATATTATCCTGGATAGAGCTGGAACCCATCCTTCAAAGTGAAGTATCACAAGAATGGAAAAACAAGCACTACATGTACTTGCCATCAAATTGGTACTAACTGATCAACACTAAGGTGCTCACATGGAAGTAATAGTCATTGGGTGCCAGTCAGGTGGGAGAGGGGTGGTGGGGGTGGTGGGTAATCTCACAACTAATGGGTACAGAGCACACCCTATGGAGGAAGGGCATGCTTGAAGCTCCGGCTTGGGAGAGGCAGAGACATTATATGTAACCAAAATGTTTGTACTCCCATAATATTTTGAAATTAAAAAATAAATAAAGAGGAAAGGTTTACTTAACTTATGGTTCTGTAGGCTAGGAAGTTCAGGGGCATGGCCCTGGCTTCTCACAAGGGCTTTGCGCTGTGTCATAACACAGCCAAGAAGGTCAAAGGGGAAGCAGACAAGTGAGAAGAGATAGGACCAAATAGGAGCAAGAAACTCGCTTTATAATAACCCACTCTTGAGGGAACTAATCCATTCCCATGAGAAGTAATTCATTCTCACGAGAGCAAATCTCCCTACCTTAAGAACAGCACCAAGCCAATCATAAGGGATCCACTCCCATGCCCCAGACATTTCACACTAGGCTCCAGCTCTCAGCATTACCACATTGGGGAAAAAAATTTCAACATGGTTTTGGGTAGGAACCAACAAACCATAGCACCTATCTTTAATCTTTCCCCGGGGAAGAGCAGTTGTTGGTCCTCCTGGTTCAGATTTTTAGATATTTAATGAGGCTTTACCACAAGGCACAATCCCCGGATTAAAATCACAGGTCTGGCCCTCCTGCTTTATACACTAGCTTCTGGGGCATGTCCACCGCTTTAGCTTGTCAGTGGTCTGTGCTGGAGAGTCTCCATGTACCTCTGCACATCCATTCTCCACCTTGCCACCTGCTCTGTGCTCTGGGAGACCGGCTGTCTGGACCACAGCATCCAGGCTCCCTTGTCCTCTGGCTTCCAGCTGGGCGTGGCCAACGGGAGCCACCAGGAAAAGATGGGAGGACAGAGACTCCCTGCCAAGCCCTAAGCAGGCTGTGGCATGGCTCCCGCACCAAAGGACAAATTCTCGAGGAAAGTCAGTGGTCCTTTGTTTGCCCTTGAAAGCCCAGGGGAGACTTTCCAGAGGTGGCCAGCTCCCAGGGCTTCACAGCCCTTCTGATCTCCCCTAACCTTGCCCCTGACTTTATAAATAATCCCTTCATTACGTTCTCTTTTCTCATCCGTTTTGAGTACATTCCTTTTGCCTATTAGGAACCTGGTCAATACAGGGTAAGAGGGAGATGCTGGGTAAATGGAGATTCCCTGCTTAAACTTTAATCCTAAATTTCAGACTTACATCTACTCTTGCCAAAAAGTCCTACTTTGGCAGTTTTAGCATCTGGCTAACAATAAAGAGATCCTTTGTTTCGCATTTGTAGATCAGCTAGCTAAAGATAAATGAATGCCATTCAGAAAGCATAATATAAGTTTAATATAAAGCTTGTTATTACTACCACTGCTGTTATTTGGAGGTGGGGGTCAGTGGATTCAAGGGCTGTCAGCACTCATTGCTCTATATAGAAAAAGAGATCATACAACAAATAGAGATTTGCATGCAGACCACAGTAACTCCATGGTGAGTCTTCATCTTGTTTTTTGCCTGGGATCTGAGATCTTACCAGTGTGTTCATGTTCTTAGTTTCCAAAAATCGCAAATCCCAAGATTTGGTTGGCAAACTAGATATTCTCAGTATACTTAAGATGAGACACACATAATAACAATTTAAATGATGAACAAAACTAAACAAAAAGAACCCGCCCCAACTGAACCAATTTCATGCTTTTTTCCAAGCTATTTTTAACTGCTCAAATCACCATAGTATCTATGACATTTTGGAGACTGCAGTTCGTGAGTCATATCCTCGTTTACAGGAATGGTGGGAGAAAGCTTGTTCAGCATTTACTCCATTTATGAGAAGTGACCAGGCCATTAAGAAGCTGGGTGGACAAAGCTGTTTCACATATAATTTTACTCTGTCCTACCAGCTATTGATTTTTCCTTTTTTTGGGATTCAGACCTGAGAAAACAGCCACTGCCCAGACCTGTTCAGTACCACATGAAACAGAGTGTCGGCAGTTTGCAAATGCAAAGTTCTCCTCTTCCAGCTGTAGAAAAACTTGGTTCCTCCTTTAGACACACTGAATCCTAAACAGATCCTAAACTCCTTAGTCCAAGAGCAGTCAATAAAAAGTTTTTAAAAACCCAACTCCTTAGGGAAAAACTGTTTTCTAGCTTGTGTGACTCAGGACATCAGCTCACAGTTGTTATCACAGCCTCAATAATCTGCATTTACAAAAGCTGCCCCTTTTATCTCTGCCTTCAGAGGTGCCTGGGAACCACACACGCACTACAACTGAATATGGATATTTTTAAAGTTTCAGAGAGCAAAATGAAATGGATATTATTTTAACACTAGAACTGAAACTCTTGAGTGTAAACTTTTTTTCCAGGGAATGTTCGTTTGTAACTATGAGAAATTAAATATAATCCCAGTTAATTAAAACATAGGGTGTTAGAACTGGAAGGGTAGTGAGGGAATCCGAAGGTCAATGCCACCATCCTGGGGAGTTGTTCACTCTCTGTGCACTTTTCTTTCCATGTTCATGTTTAATGTGATCTGCATTCCCAGCTCAAATTTTTCTCATGCTTTGAAAATAAAAAGACAGCTGAAAATATTGTTTTAAGAGCTCTAATTGTTTAAGAATACTCTGTCACCACTCTGAGTTTGGCAACTCTGAAACATGAGGTAAGCAGTAAAAAAACAAGTGGATTGCTGAAATTTTCAGAAAAATCAGGATTATTGGTGTCACTAAATTAGATATATTAATGGTAACAACAGAGGCAGATTTGATCTGCCTTTTACTCTGCCAGGACACTTGATATTGCTAAGGATTTACTTAATTTTACTTTACTTTTCTCTAAGGAGAAAAATATTCATTAAAATGACATTATAAGTAAAATGTGTGTAAGAATCCTATCTAAAGAAACCTATCATCTATTAAATATGTAAATATGTATAGTATAAATAATCCTATATAGCACTCTAAGCAACTTAAATGAGGTAATTTATTAAGTAAAAACTCTTAAAACATGTTATCCTAGAAGAAAACATGCTGCTCCTTTAACATGCTTAAAATGCTCCAATGGCTTCTCTTTGCTTGTAGGATTAAGGCCAAAATACTTCACATGATCTTCAAGTTTCTGCCTGATTCTACAACTTCATCTTGTACCATGTTCTCCCTACCTCTTCCTGCTCAGCCACACTGGCCTTCCTCTAAGTCCTTAGATGTTCCACGGGGCTTTTATGTGAGTTTTCACTCCGCCTAGGTGTTCTTCCCCCACCTGCCTTCTCTGCCTCTCAACTTTTTACTCACCCAGCAGATCTCAGCTCAGTAGTCACGACTTTAAGGAAGCCATCCCAGACTCCCTCATCTCAGCCAGAGTCCCCTTTTTGTGTGTTCATAAACTACATTTCTTTCCAGTTTGGCCCTCACCTATTTGGTGTATTCATTATCTATTGCTGCATAACAAATCACTCCAAACCTTAGCATCTTAAAATACACACATTTATGGTATCAAGTTCCTGAGAATCTGGAACCAGGAGCAGTTTAGCTGGGTGGTTCTGGCTCAGGGTCTCCCGTGAGGTTGCACTCAAGATGTGGGCCAGATTGCAGCCATTTGAAATCTTGCTTGGGGCTGGAGCATCTGCTTCCAAGTCACTCAAGTGACTGTTGGCTGAAGGCATCGGTTCCTTACGCCGTGGGCCTCTCCACAGGCCTGCCGGTGTCTCTTCTCAACATGGCAGCGAGTGATCCAAGAGAGAGCTGGTGAGAAGGAAGGGCCAATGTCTTTTATGACCTAGTCTGAGAAGCCACGTGCTGTCACAGCTGCTTGACTCTATTTGCTAGAAACAAGTCTTTAAGTCCAACTGACAAGAAAGGAGAAAGAAATTAGGCTCCACGTTTTGAGAGAATTTTTGGATATAGTTTAAAACTACCGTCTGGGGGATGGACGCTCTCGAAGCTCTGACTTGCAGGGGGTAAGGGCAACATATGTAACCTAAACATCTGTACCCCCATAATATGCTGAAATAAAAAAAAAACTACTTCATGTGGGCATTAAATAAATGTTTACCCCCTTTGCCAGACTAAGGGTGCCTTGAGAACAATATCTCTGTATCTATTGTTCTCTTTTGTGTCCCTGGCACTTTCCAGGATGCCTGGCAGAACATAGTCATTCAATAAATATTGAATGAAAGAATGAAACTGGGTACTTGAATCCCAGTTCTGGGAACTTTGTACGAATTATATAACATTGGTTTTTGGTTTTGAAGAATGGGGATAATCATCGCTCTCTCTCTCAGCTCGTTATAAGAATAACACAGCCTGTGTAAAGCACCTAGTGTAGTCTGGCACAGGAGGGGCTCATTAAATGCTATGTCTTTTCATCTTCCTTGCCTCAATCACACACGCAATCCTTCCCAAGCCATGTGGATCCTACTTCTCATTATGTCTTTCTCATCCCTCCTCATCTATAATGCCACTTCAATTGTTTCTATCCTAAGACTCCTCTCACACTCTCCCCCCATTAGCCTCCTAACAGTACCCTGCTCCTCTACTCTCTATGTAGGGCAATACGTCCTACACACGGCAACCAGATTGGTTATTTGTAAGTCTTCATTTTTGCATCCTCTATCACTGTTGCTCTGCCCTGCACTTGGTAAGTGTTGAATTTTTGTTGTATTGAATTTGAGTTCCAGATCTCTTTTAGATCCTTATTTGTACTGAGTTAGTAATACATCCAAGCCCAGGTACCAGGATGAGAGAGAGAAACCTGCTCTGCCAACACCAATGGTTATAAATTTGACTTCTAGGCAGGTGTAATCACATTCTTTTCATGCCTACACAAACTAAATGGCCCACAAACAGCAAATTCTTTAGTAGAGTAATTGCAGAATATAATGTGAGTTACATTTTTCTTTAAATCTAGCTCTAAAACAAGCACTTCTGCCCTAATACCAATAGAACCTCTGTGCTTGTTTTTGATGGTCTATAACATTGTCATTATTTCTAATAGCATGAATATTGTAAATATGTTTGAAGATAGAAAGTTCTTGAATGATGTGTGTTACATAGATAATATGCAGTGGTAAATAAGATTTGTGGAAACTTGTCAAATGAATGAAGAGATGAGTCTGATAATAGAAGAAATTTTGCCTTTAGATTTCTCTGACATGCTACAAAAGTAGATGATGTTTTTATGTTTTAATGAATAAAAATCCGCTTAAAAACATATACACTGAGGGAAATGCTTGCTTTTAAGTCACAAATAGGTATCTTTTGGGAACACGTAGTAAAATTTCAGGCTGAGACTAGCAAAGTTATGAAAACTATTTCCTCAATGACTCCTTAATATAATACCAGTGGTGTGCAAGTATTTCCACCTCATTAAATTATTTTCATTCTGGTAGTGCAAAGAGATGTTGGAACTGTATTTTCCTGTTTCCCATGGTCTACAAGGGACCATGGCTGCTTGAATTCTATAAATATATGCAACTCTCTTCAGATGATTAGTGGCCAAAAACTAATCTTTGAACTTAAAGGTAAGTAACTTACCTTTCTTCCTCCCATTCCATTAACTTTGGATTTGCATAATACTAGTATTTACAAGCCTTATACTAAAAAAGGATGTTACTGAAACAGAAGATTTTGCCAAGAAAAGAGGGACTTTCATTTTTGGTCAAATGTTAAATCATCTTAAGGAGGAATGGGCTCACATAACATTAAAACTGTGAGACTTATCAAAAAGCTTCATTTTTCAAATGAAGAAACAAACTGAGGATCAACACGCTTAAGGGCCTCACAACTTGGCACCACGTGGCAGGAAATCTGTGGCCCTGCAATGTGCTTCCCCTTGGCATTTGCCCAAACTGCCCAGTGATTAGTCTGCCCCAGGGTGTATCGGTCTTGGTGCTATTGTCACTTTGGGCCCACCAATCCTTTGTCGTGGAGAGTTTTGCATTGTAGGATGGTTAGCAGTATCCATGTCTTTGCCCTCTAGATCCCAGTAGCACCCCCTCACACTAGTTGAGGCAACAAAAAAATGTTTCCAGACATTGCCAAATGTCCTCTGGGTGCAAAATAACCCCCACTTGAGAATCCTCTGGTCTGTCTAAGGCCACCTTATTGTGTTAATGAACTATTCTCTTGTATGTTTTTGGGAAAATATCTTAGGACACAAATGTTTCATATTCACTATTATAGTTCTGAGTTGTTTATATGAGAAATCACATGATTTCTTTCCAAGAAAAGAGACTTCACTTCTTTTTTGGCACATGCAAATGCAGTTAAGAATAAATTCTGATCAGGATTAGGCCATCCCAACTTTTAGTATAAAAGAGATTAACCAAAGGAAAGAAGTCATTTTATAAAAACAAAACAAAACCAAAAACCTGCACCCAGGCATCCAAATGTTCATTACAGCACAATTCACAATTGCAAGGATGTGGAATCACCCTACGCACATACACACACACACAGATACACCCCTTGGAGTACACATCCCATAAAAAGGAATAAAATAATGTCATTTGTAGCAACTTTGTTAGAACTGGAAACCATTTTCCTAAGTGAAGTATCTCAGGAACGGAAAAATAAATACCACATGTTCTCACTTATAAGTGGGAGCTGAATGATGGGTACACATAGTCATAAAGTGACGTAATGGACATTGAAAGGTAAGAAGGGGGAGGGTGGTGGAGGATGAGGCATAAAAATCTACCTATCAGGTACAATGTACCTTATTTTAGTGTTGGGTACACTTAAAGCCCTGACTTCAGCATTATACAATTCACCCAGGTAACAACACTTGTACCCTATAAATCAATTGAAATTTAAAAATAAATAAATTTTGATTATTTATTTTTAAATAAATAAACGGAGTTAAGAAAGGAACAAAATACAAACTGGCAGTTTTGATCCACGTTTAATGAAAAAGAAGTTACACGAATAGAAATGGACATAACACAGAGATCAATTTGGGAAAATATGGTGATAGGTAGAACAATGGAAAAATCATTTTCATCCTGAATTTACTTACATATTCCTATTAATTGTCACTGACCTAAAGCATCTCCTTAAATCCAAAACAAAGTAATAGTTATCATTTCACTGATGTTTTCATGGGAACACACCCAAGTAATATCCAAACAAAAATTTTCCATGTTCCCCCTTCTCCCTAGAACACACAGACAAAGGCAGAGATATTTACTGTGAGGTAACACAGAGTGAAGAAAATGCAGCCTTATCTGTCTTTATTATGACAGCAGTTAGCACGGGCAAATGTGCTTTGGGCACAAACATGATTTCTGCTAATATTTTAATGAGGAAGCTTTTATGATATGCAACCATTTATTCTTAGTACAATCAATCATTGAGGGATTAAGTCTGACTGGTGAACGTAAATATATGCAGAGAAGTTTCTGATGGTTTAGATTTGAGCACATTTGAAATATTAAAGGCATGCAGTTTAAAAACACACAGATGTGGGACTACAGTGAGCATCCTACTGGTGTGTTGCATGGCTTAACTCTGCTCTTAAAGGGGTCAGTCAATATTCTATTTTTATCATTTTCTATCCTTGATATACAGCATGGTTGTATCTTCCTAAATGAGAAAAAATGCATATATCTTTGGAAAAGAATTCTGATCTCTGAAAACATATATTGGTAACAGCTTTGCATTAATGATCTCACTTAAAATAAAATATCCTTTCTGTCAAGCTAGAAGTTGACAAGCATTAAACTCATTATAACGTTTGCCATGTGGGTAATACAGAGTAGCAATCAATGTGACTCACTATTCCTTTAAAATAAAAATCTTTTGGCCAGTGTAAAGCAGACACCAACCTCTTAAGTGTACATTGAATAATTTAAAGTTAGGATGAGCCCTGCCTCTTCTGATACTGTATTCTAAGTTTCTCCAGTTGTTCCACACACTGTGCCTGGGCCAACTTCAACGTCCGATTCTCCTCCGTCAGAGCCTCGAATTCCCGAACCAGCTGAGCAGCATCCACCTTCTCCTTTTCTGCCTGATCCAGCTTGGCAATGAGCTCCTTCCTGAAGATTCAGGGTACAGGGCAGGAAGAAGGACAGAGTTCAATGAAAACAAATTATTCAGTAACCGCATGATGGAAGCAGATGGTTTCATTCTGCTCTTCTAAATTTTTTTTTTTTTTTGAGACAGAGTCTCACTGTGTTGCCCCCGCTAGAGTGCCGTGGCATCTTCCTAGCTCACAGCAACCTCAAACTCCTGGGCTCAAGCGATCCTCCTGCCTCAGCCTCCCGAATAGCTGGGACTACAAGCATGCACCACCATGCCCAGCTAATTTTTTTCTATTTATTTTTAGTTGTCCAATTAATTTCTTTCTATTTTTAGTAGAGATGGGGTCTCGCTCTTGCTCAGGCTGGTCTCGAACTGCCACGCCCGGCCTGCTCTTCTAAATTTTTACCCATCTCTACTTGCCTCTAATGATTTACTTTTATTTTTCCAACTTTGCAAGCTTTAGATCTTTTTATTTTATTCTAGCACCTTCAGTAGACATACCTGAAATATTAACATATACCAAAAAAGCCCCATAGGTCCTTCAATAGTCCAAAAAAGTGATCTTTATAACAGTATGAGAAGTTGTAAAAATTGTAATTAATTTATGGAAAAACAAAATATCAGTTTATAATTTTTTATAATTTAAGATGTTGCTGTTGTCTTGTAGTTTGCTCCTTACCAAGTCTTTGTTCTCCAAATTTAGTTGTTATCGTCCTTTGTTTCCTATATCCAAGTTTAACAAATCTTCACTGGGCTTCTTAGAACTAAAGAATGCCAACTCTATCCTTGCAGATATTGTAATATTTCCCACGTCTTTCCCTAGTCCTTGCATATATATTTCAGCCCTCATTGACGAAACAATGTGTCTCCATAGTGCTGGCCTGACTCTAAAATTGAGGAAGCAGGCTGAGGGTACAGGAGGAAATTGGCAGTGACAACGCCTTAAGCAAATTCAGTTCTCAGTAAATATTTGTAAATAATTCATTGATGTAAGTACACATTACGAGGAGCTAAAGATCTGCAGTTCGTGTTTAGGTTTAACAAACATAACAACCAGGTCCGTTGCCTTTAACATGGTCAGCAAATCCTAACCTAGACTAATTAAATTCTAATTAAATTCTCCTTTGCCTCCCATTTCTTCCTCCTCTGTAGGGCAAATGTTCTTCAGATACATAATTTCCTAGATGGGCTGCCTAAAGGGAAGGCTTTCTACTGCTGGTGTTATTAATAACATTAGATGATTGTAGATAGTACCTAGGCAAAGTTTTAAGACTCTTAAATTTATTTAATATGTATTTTTAAATAGAAACCAACACATCAAACTCCATAATTTCAAACATCACATGCCCTAAGAGTAGGCTAATTAAAAAAAAAATCTATGTAACTCTGATTTAAAGAAAAGTATTGAGTAAATGATAGTGCAGATATGGCATAATTCACGGAAGTTGTATCCAACTGACCAAAGCTTGGGACACATTGCCGCCAGTCTCAGTCCTAAGCCCTCTTCTTGGCCTCCCCAAACCCTGCAAAGCCCCTGAGGCTTTGTGGGTGTGTTCTCAGGGAAAGTTTTGAACGCCTGTTCTAAAGTAGCAACAATCTTGCCTTAGTGTGTAACAAGGGCAAATATTATCCTCATTAAATTCATGCATTGTTACTGTTGGCCACATCTCTGAAAGCCTCTGTTCTTCCTTCTTCCACTGAGCAGATACTGATCTGACACTACATACTATGATAAGGAGGAAAGAAAGTATATATTCCTGAAAAGCAATAATATCCAAGTTTATGTTGGAAATAAGCCTGTGGCCACTGGGAGCAAAGGGGAGTTTCATGATCAAAAATACAACTTGTTGTGTTCCAATAATCCAGAACAAGAAAATAGCTGACTGTCTCATTCAGTTAGGTCTCCAAACATTTTTTATTATGTAATACTATTAGTTTAAAAAAAGAAAACTTTGAATACAAGCCCAAACTATTTCTACACGTTTGTATATTCATTTGTAAATTATATATGCACTAACATGTACATTACAAAGCACACCCAAATATATATATGTACAAGGTAAGATTGAATGTTAAAACTAGTGGATGAAAGGCTAATGATTCATAAGATATTTACACAATCTCAAAACGTATTCCCACAAATTTCTTATTAATTGCAAAGGGGAAAAGTATGGAGAAATCTGGAAGAAAGTGACCAAAGTTGACATCAATACTAATGAGATGAATAGATACAACATGCACTGTGAGAGACACAATATCATTTGTGTGGTGTTCCTGCCAAAAATGCATAATCTAAATTTAATCATGAGGAATACCAGAGAATAGCAAATTGAGGAAAATTCTACAAAATTGCTAGCCTGTATCTTCAAAAATGTTAAACATTAAGAACTCTTCCAAATTTTAAAAACCTAAAGAGAAATAACAACTAAATGCAATCTGTGATTCTGGACAGAGAAAAAAATAGCTTTCAAGAATATTGTTGAAAAATTGATGTACTTTGAATATGGACTATGTACATATACATGTGTACATATGCATACATATATATATTTATACACACATATATTTATGTATATATAAATACATACACATATTTATACACATATATACACACATATATATACACACAGAGAGAATGTGTGTATGTGTGTGTGTGTGTGTGTGTGTGTGTGTGTGTGTGCGCGCGCGTGTGTGTGCACGTGCTCATAGGTGAGAAACAGAACCCTGGTAATGTTTGGGGAGGAAAAATAAGGCACCACTGGGGAAAGTTTTAATAATTGGTGAATCCCATAAAGGATATATGGGAGTTCTTTATACTACTTTTGTAACTTTTCTGGAAGTTTGAACCTGTCAAAATAAAGTTATCCTGGAAAAAAAGGACGAAAAGTAAATCAGAATAGAAGTTCTAGTATTTTCTTCCTGCATCCAGTGAACTGTCTTTTGTATCCAATTTGGTATTCACTGAGCAAAACTAGGCATTGGAAAGAAAGTGCCCCATTAGGGACAAATGGAAGATAATCTGGAATACCAGTATGCATATACACAAAGTTCGTTTGGGCTGTTACTGATCTTTGGATCTTCTGTGGTGTTTAGAATAGTCTGCCAATAAATATTTTCTGAATAAATAATTGAAGAAAAAGGCAGCTCAATGATAAATACAGTAATTTATAGTTTAAAGCTAAGGAAAAAGAAACTCAATGTACTCCATTTAATTGAAAAAGTCACACAGCTAATAAGAAAGAGCCAGAAATCAAGCCTATTCTTCTGATTAAATGTTTAGAGCTCTGTGCCAAGTATAGTTTAAGGAGTAAATGTCAATAATTAAATATTGATTAGTAAAAGTATTCATGTAACTATCTTAAAGAAATTAATAAGTTAAAACCTATGTAAGTAAAAAAGAGACATCCTCTAAATCCTCTATCCATCAAATCATCCATTCTTGTTCTATTTTTTTCTTTCAAATTACTTATGTCATATAAATAATTTAGATGGAAATAGAGTTTCACTTTCAAATCATGGTCTGGGAGTTGGCAGTACTGGAAATAACAATGGCTGTCTTCCTGGCTCCATATCTGACCTCATTTAAAGCCATCTGTTATGAGTTTTGACTGGTAGAGACAATAAATCACAAAATCACAGATTTTACAACAAAAAAAGAATGGTCAAAATTTTCTAGTTCAATCTTCTCACATTGGAGAAAGTCAATAATAATTTCTCCTTTACTGGAATCAAGAAGATTCAATTAACAGGTTTCCAAATTAGTTTCATGCATTTGGTAAGCAATTATACAGCTATTCAATGACTACTGTCAGACTTTCTATTGTTTTCTGTCTAGGACCTATTTATGTAGACATATTTATGCTCATCCATTATTAATTCATAATTAAACTCTGGCACATCAAGCTACAGACGCAATCATATAAATAGATGATCTGAAGAACAAATCGATATTTATAATTGACTAGAACATGGTCCTGCCTTTGATTTCTCAGTTATCCTATCATTCCCTTCAATGTAATGTGATATGGAGGTAGAAGACCATAGTTACAGAAATCTTATTTCTGAAGTCAAAACCTGTAACCCAGCATTCCATATGACATAGTTCAATAGTCTAAAGGTCATAGCCTTGGGGTCCAACATGGATCATCTGCTGTCCCATCCTAAGCCACATGCCCGAAAAAGTTTTTAGTAGCTAAAACAAATGGGGGAAGGGAAAGTTCAAGTGACTTGGTAAAGAAGACTTTGAAATTTTGCAGAAATTAATTCCAAAATTAAGGAGAGTCTTTATGTTGCAGGAGCTTAAGACATGGATTCATCATTGGGACAAATATTTCTCTGTTCTGAGAAGACCATTTCCATCCTTCCTGGCCCTTTCAAAGTTGACTAAGGGCTTTTATTTGGAAAAGGCAAAATTCTAGGCAATTTAGTCCCAGTGAGCTAAAGACTTTTGGATAATAATGTAATAAAATAATATCTTCATCCTAGGGAGAATTTCATTTTAAAATACAGATTTAGACTGTACTCTTGGTGGTTCTTGAGAGACTTATGTCCAAATATAAGCCTCTGTATACAGGAGAAGAGGAGATGCCTCAAGATGACAAAAAGCATGTGAAAGTCTACCCTTGTCTTATGCAGGTGGAGGAATAATAAATGGTATTGAGTTCGGATTCCCAAAGCTCAGCCTAGACTGTGATGGTGAAGCCCTACAAATGAATAATGCATGAACAAACATACCTACGTCTTCTGGGAACAAAAGGGCAACACTGCACTGTTGGAGGAGGAAGTGGGCCTTGCTCCGATACAGGGTTTCTCAATCTTGGCACAACTGATGTTTGGGTCAGACAATCCTTTGTTGTTGGGGGCTGTCTATACATTGGGATTGTGGGAGGCTTAGCAACATCCTTGGCCTCTCCGTTCACTAGATGCCAGAAGCAAACCCACTCCCCCTCCCAGTTATCACAACCAAATATGTTTGTAGATATTCCTAATGTGGGCGTGAGGTGGGCAGTGGGATGGATAGAGAATTGCCTCTTTGAGAACCACTGCTCCTAAGAAAATGGACATTCCACTTGTAAATCATCCTGAAAAGAATTAATCCTGGGACAGGAAGAAGGCGAAAGGCAAAAGGTTTCCTCGCTCTGCTCCCCAAGAGATTGGACTGGAGCCTCTTTCGTCAGCAAGGGAAACGTACTTAAAGGCAGTCTCACTGAGAAGAGGCAAATATGCTGTCCCTGTCAATACATGTTCAGACAGACAATTAAGTGGAGAGAGACCTGGGAAAGACATTCCAGTTAAATGACTGTGCTGCATGTGATTAGGTGGTATAAAAGGCCCAAATCATTATGACTGGGGCATTAACAGAAACTGTAATCTCACAGCTTGATGAAGTCTGGGATAGTGGGATTTCACACAGAACTAAACGCTAAAATAAAAGATTCCCTTTGGCTATACCTCTGCCTCTTGAGCAAGTGAAGAGCTGAGATAGCTCTTTGGCTCTTCTATTCATTCACTTAACAAATATTTGTTGAAAGCTCATTGCAAGTCAGGCACTGTCCTTTATTCTTGCTAACCAAGTCCATCTTGGGAAGCACATCTCCATTGTTGGAAAATGAATTCAAATCCCGTACCTTACCTAGAAGGCATCTTATCCATATCAGACATCATAGGAAAGAGAGGATAGAACTTTTCCCCCATGTTGAATATACTCTACAAACACTTGTGGAGAAATGTTTCCATTTACTGTTTATAATGAAAACAATTTTGTGTTTTGGGGGTTGGGGGATGAGTAAATATTTAAGAAAAGTATGCTTGGTATATAAAAGTGAGGTTTGGTTTACAGTGTTTTATTGCTGTGGAATCCTTTTTCAAAGGAAGTCACACCCTAAAGGGAAGCAACAAAAATAGATAAAATTAAACCGTCTCAGCCAGGCATGGTGGCTCATGCCTGTGATCTCTGCACTTTGGGAGGTTGAGGTGAGAGTATCATTTGAGGCCAGGAATTCAAGGCCAGCCTGGGCAACATAGCAAGATGCCAAATCTAGGAAAAATTTAAAAATTAGTTCCGTGTAGTGGCATGCATCTGTAGTCCCAGGTACTCAGGAGGCTGAGGCAGAAGGATCACTTGAGCCCAGAGTTTAAGGCTACAGTGAGCTGTGATCACTCCGGTGTGCTCCAGTCTGGGTGACAGAATGAGACCCTTTCTCTGAGAAAAAAAAAACAATTTTAAGCTTCTCTAGGTGACCTTGGTACAGTCCCCTGCCTGACATTTTCTATAGCCCCAATCTTTGAGAGGCTCCCCGGAAGATAGTTTAAAAACCTCTGTCTTCGGGAATATCCCAAAGAAATAAATGCTTCTGGTTAAACATAAAAATATCCTATTATTGGAAATCTCCAAATAAATATCATGATTAAAGACAAATCAAAACTGGGCTAATGTTAGACTATGCTTTTAGAAATTATATATGTACTCTTTTGTCCTCATCCTGATATGTTTCCCTAGATGAGATGTTGATCCCCCAATCATCATTTTATATATATTTTAACAGACATGAGAATATAGGAATCATACTGATTGTGGTAGCCCCATATGAAAACCCCCTTCTGATGTTTTGCTTGAACCCACTAAAATTATATAACGTTTTCTACCTCAATAATAAAAGACAATCCAATTCAAAAATGGGCAAAAGAAGTAATAAACACTTCTCCAAGAAGACATAGAAATTACCAACAAGCACACGAAAATCATGCAACATCATTAGCCATCAGGGAAATGTAAATCAAAACCACAATGACACATCATTTCACATCCACTAGGGCTGGCTAGAATCAAAAAGACATAATAAGTGTTGGTTGGCAAAGATGTGGAGAAATCAGAACCCTCATATACTGCTGGTGAGAGTATAAAATGGTGCAATCCCTTTGTAAACAGTCTGGCAGTTCCTCAAAAGATTATACACTGAGTTATTATATGACCTAACAATTCTACTCCTAGGTCCATAGTCAGGAGAATTGAAAACATATGTCCACTCAAAAACCGGTACACAGGTGTGTATAGCAGCATTATTCATAATAGCCAAGAAGTGCAAACAACCCAAATGTCCATTAACTGATGAAAGGATATTGCATATCCTTACAACAGAATATTACTCAGCAATAAAAAGGAATTAATACTGATGCATAGTACAACGTGGGTGAGCTTTTAAAAGTTACGCTTAGTGAAAGAAGCCAGTTACAAAAGACCACATATTATATGATTCCATGCATATGAAATGTCCAGAATAGGTAAATCCGTAGAGATAGAAAGTAGATTACTGGTTGCCAATGGCCAGAAGTCAGGAGACAATGGTTACTGCTTAAGGGAACAAGGTTTCTTTCTGTGGTAATGAAAATGTTCCAAAATTGTGGTCATGGTTGCACAACACTGTGAATACACTGAAAACCACTGCATTTTATTTTTTTTATTTTTTATTTTTTTATTTCAGCATAATATGGGGGTACAGATGTTTAGGTTACATGTGTTGCCCTTGCCCCCCCTCCCCCCCTCAGTCCAGGTTTCAAATATGTCCATCCTATTGCGTGGTGCGCATTGCACTCTTTGTGTATGCATAT
>CAUYSK010080489.1:0-36568 GCA_963575035.1 Avahi laniger | reverse complement strand
TTCACTTAGTAGAATGGGTTCCAGCTCTATCCATGAAACTACATGAGGTGCTATATCGCCATTATTTCTTAAAGCTGAATAGTACTCTATGGTATACATATACCACATTTTACTAATCCACTCATATATTGATGGGCACTTGGGTTGTTTCCACATCTTTACAGTTGTGAATTGTGTTGCTATAAACATTTGGGTGCAGATGTCCTTTTTATAGAATGTCTTTTGTTCTTTTGGGTAGATGCCCAGTAATGGGATTGCTGGATCAAATGGTAGATATACTTGTATCTCTTTGAGGTATCTCCATATTGCTTTCCACAGAGGTTGCACTAGTTTGCAGTCTCACCAGCAGTGTATGAGTGCTCCTATCTCTCTGCTTCCACACCAACATTTATTGTTTTGGGACTTTTATAGTCATCTAATCTTTGACAAAGCAGACAAAAACATACACTGGGGAAAAGAATCCTTATTCAATAAATGGTGCAGGGAAAACTGGATAGCCACATGTAGAAGACTGAAACAGGTTCCACACCTTTCACCTCTCACAAAAATCAACTCACGCTGGGTAACAGACTTAAACCTAAGATGTGAAACGATTGGAATTTTAGAAGAAAATGTTGGAAAAACTCTTAAAGACATTGGCCTAGGCAAAGAATTTATGAAGAAGATCCCAAAGACAATCATAGCAACAACAAAAATAAATAAATGAGACCTGATCAAATTAAAAAGCTTCTGTGCAGCCAAAGAAACTGTCACAAGAGCAAACAGACAATCTACAGAATGGGAGAAAAATTTTGCATGTTACACATCCGATAAAGGGTTGATAACTAGAATCTACTTAGAACTCAGGAAAATCAGTAAGAAAAAATCAAAAAACCCTATCAAAAAGTGGGCAAAAGACATGAACAGAAACTTTTCAAAGGAAAACAGAATAATGGCCAAGAAACATATGAAAAAATGCTCAACATCTCTAATCATCAGGAAAATGCAAATCAAAACCACAATGAGATATCACTTATCTCCAATGAGAATGGCCTTTATCAATCTGTTTTCAAAGAGACAATGCAATGGGAAATTTAAATGAAATTCTACTCTCTAAACTAGCATTTCCCCTAGGAAGAAGTTAGCAAAGCTACAAAAATTAATATCATAAATATTTTTCTTTTCTACTAGGTAATTTTCACTTGAGAGTCTGCAAAAAAATCCATGTGTTTCATCCTTCATTTTTTTAGCATGGAGTGCTAGATACATCCAAGGAATTACACTATCTGAAGATGAAGGGAAAATAACCTCCAACAAATATAAAGAAGAATTAGTCTTCTTGGACTAACTGAATAGTTGTCCTGTTTTGCCCTGCATAATTTTTTGAAAAATCTTACCAAGTATAAAGTTAACTTCATTCATGTCTTTTATTTACATTAGAAAGTAACCAAGATGGCTTTTCATTTGTGTAGGCCTGTTGTACAGAATAAATTTTAGTTGATATACAAAGAAAGGGTATCATAATCAAATTTATAACTGAATTGTAAAATGTTACTTAATGGTTTTCTACATTACTTCAGGTTTTAAGAATTCTTCTTGTACTTTGTGGATTGGAATGGCAAAACTAGAAAGGGTACAATTCTAACAAAATAAAATGGGCTTCATGAGAATTGCCTGAGAAACTTGAAAATAAAATTAATTTTAGACTGCTGCTTCAAAAAAATACAGCAGATGTAATTTTATCTATTCTTATTACTAAGTACAACTAAAATCCCTACACATTATATAACAAACAAACATAAGAAGACTCTGAAGAGTGGAAAGAAGTCACATCTGTTAGAGATTATGGGGCCCAAGGAATGGTACAGTGGTGAGTTTCTTGGGTTTTTCTTTTTCTTATATACCCCAGAATTGATAACGGAGAAGTTAATAACCCAGAAACACCAATGAGTGCAAACAAAAACAGACACAAGAAAAGCCTGTCTTTCAGCCAAAGAACCAGGAAAAGGGCAGCCTCATAAGACAGAAAATGTTTAAATAATAATCTATCCACTCCAGTTAACACCATGGAAAAAAGCACTGCAGCCTGACTTCACCCCTGCCAGAAAAAGGCCAAGTAGAGAACCAAGACTTCTGTTATCACCAGGTTGGGGCACAACTAGATGTTGCAAAACATTCACTGATGGGGTGGTGTTAGAGAAGGAAGAGTGGAGAGCTCCAATTAAATATCCTTCCTCCCCCTTTCTCCTGTCATGTCATTAGAAGACTTCCACCCCTCCTCCACCTGGAGGTAATGAGGATTCCTTCCCCATCCTCGTTGGGGTGGTATCAGAAGAGGCCTAATGGAGATCCTGAACTCCCAACTCCACCCAGGAGTAAAAGGAAGCCCCTCCCCCACTGGATATCAATGGAAGCCCAGTGTAGAATCTGGACTTTTATCCTCTTGTGACAGTCTGTCATAAGATAGATAAATAAATAGCCTGGACAAACCACTAAAAATTTACACCAAGGGGTACAGGAAAATTCTATAGATAAATAAAAATGGAATTCTAAATATGTTCAAATAACTCATAGGACAGCAGGAAAAAAACAGAAAAAAAAGATGAAATGGAAGTCAAAAAATAAAATGATATACTTAAGCTTTAATATAACAATAATTGTATTAAATTTAAATTGTCTAATTTTACAGATCAAAAAACAGATTTGCAAATTGGATTACTTTTTTATTTTTTTATTTCAAAATATTAACACTATAGTACTCAAAATAGCATGATACTAGCACAAAAACAGAGACAGAGCTGAATGGATCAGAACACAGAACCGAGATATAAAACCATCCTCATATTTCCATCTGATCTTTGATGAAGCAGAGGTAAACATATACTGGGGAAAAGAATCCCCATTCAATAAAAGGTGCTGGGAAAATTGGGTATACACATATAGAAGACTGAAACAGAATCCACACCTCTCACTACTCACGAAAATTAATTCACAATGAATAACAGACATAAACCTAAGACATGAATGTATAAGAATTCTAGAAGAAAATGCTTGATAAACATTTCTATATTTCAGCCTAGGCAAGGAATTTATGAAGAAGATCCCAAAGGCAATGACAGCAACAACAAAAAGTAATAAATTGGACCTGATTAAGTTAATAAGCTTTTGCACAGCCAAGGAAACAATCATTAGTGCTAATAGACAACCTACAGAATGGGAGAAAATATTTACATGCTATACATCCAATAAAGGGCTAGTAACCAGAATCTATAAAGAACACAAGCAGAACAGCAAGAAAAAAATCAAACGACCCCATTAAAAAGTGGGCAAAGCACGTGAACAGAAGCTTTTCAAAATAAGAAAGACTACTGGTTGATAAACATGAAAAATGCTCAACGTCTCTAATCATCAGGGAAATGCAAATCAAAACCACAATGAGATATCGCTTAACTCCAGTGAGAATGGCTTTTATCAAAAAGTTCCAAAACAACAAATGCTGGTGTGAATGCAGAGAGAAAGGAACACTTATACACTGTTGGCGGGACTGCAAACTAGTAAAACCTCTATTGAAAGTAGTATGGAGATACCTCAAAGAACTAAAAATAGACCTACCATTTGATCCAGCAATTTCTCTAGTGGATATTTACGCACCAGAAAAAAAGTCAGTTTGTAAAAATGACACTTGCACTGGAATGTTTATTGCAGCATCGTTCACAATTGTAAAGATGTGGAATCAATCCAAGTGTTGGTCTGCGCATGGGTGGATTAATAAAATGTGATATGTATATACCATGGAGTACTATGCAGCCATTAAAAATGGTGAACTAATACTTTTTGTAACAACCTTGATGGAACTAGAGACCATTCTTCTAAGTTAAGTAGAGCAAGAATGAGAAAACAAACACCACATGTACTCTCTAATAAACTGGAACTAATCGCTCAACACTTACATGCATTATGGAAGTAAAACTCAATGGAAATCAAGCAGGTGGGAGGGGGATGAAGAGATAGGTATAGTCACACTTAACAGGTACAATGCTCACTATCTGGGTTATAGGTACACTTACAACATTGACTCAAACTTTGCAAAAGCAATACATATAACCAAAACGTTTGTACCCATGTAATATTCTGACATTTTTAAAAAAGTGAACTGGAAAAAAAAATAAACATTTACTTTAGCTTCCTCCAAATTAAACACTTAGGTATAAATCTACCACAACATCTGAAGTAGTTGTAAAGAAAAGTACAAAACTCTAATGAAAGAAAGAAAAGAAGATCTATATAGATGGAGAGATACTCCATGGAAATGGATAGAATGACTCAGTATTATCAAGATATCAGTTCTTTCCAACTTGAGCTACAGATTCAATACAGTCCCAATCGATATTCCAGGAAGTTATTTTTCTTTTATGGCTTGTGCTTTTAGTGCCATTTCTAAGAATTCTTCACCAAGCCTAGCTCCCAAAGATTTCCCCTTCTTTTATCTTCTATAAGTTTTATTGTTAAATTTTTTATATTTAAATATGTGATCCATTTTGATCTCATTTTTTTATAATGTGTGAGATTTAGGTCTTGGTCCATTTTTGTTTTCCTTTGAATATCCAATTGCTCAAGCATCGTTTCTTAAAAAGACTAACCTTCCCCCATTGTATTGCTTTTGTACCTCTGTCAACAGTCAGCTAAGCTGATTATACTCATGTAAGCCCATTTCTAGGTTCTATGTTCTGTTCCATTCATCTATGTCTAGCCCTCTGTCAATACCACATGGACTTAATTACTGTAGGTGTATAATAAGCCTTGAAACTGGGTAGATAGTTTCCTAGCACTTTATTATTTTTTTCAATATCGTTTTTGATATACTAATTAATTAATTTCCTTTCCCTATGAATTTTAGAATTATCTTGTATATATCTACAAAAAATCTTCCTAGGATTATGATAGTATGTATGTTAAACTGTATATCAATTTGAGGGAAATTTATATCTTTACTATGTTGAGTTTTCTCATCCACGAACACAGAATGTCTCAGCATTTACTTAAAACTACTTTGATATCTTTCATCAATGTTTAGTAGTTTTTCACATATAAGTTCTGTACATGCTTTGTTAGATTTACACCTAACTATTTGATTATTTTAATAATGGAAAATATTAATAGTATTATATTTTTAATTTGTTTCAATGTGATAATTTTTACTATATAGAAATGCAATTGATTTTTTCTGTTTATGTTGTATCCTGAGACTTTGATAAATTCATTTATTAGTTGTAGCAGTGTTTTTGTAGATTCCTTGGTACTTTTGACATAAACTATCATGTAATATGTAAAAAGGGAGAGTTTTATTTCTTCCTTTCTGATCTGTATATCTTTTATTTCCCTTTCTTATATTATTACATGGACTAGAACCTCCAATACTATGTTTAATAAGAGTGGTCATAGTGGACATCATGTTTCATTCATGATCTTAGAGGGGAACTATTCTATTTTCACCATTCAGCATGTTATTAGCTGAAGGTTTTGGGAGCCTGGAGATTTCTTTGGGAGGAAATTTTTAATGATAAATTAAATTTTCTTAATAGTTATAGGGCTATCCAAGTAATCTACTTCATATTGTGTTTCTACTTTTCAGGGAATTGGTCCATTTCACCTAAATTGTCAGATTTGTGTGTGTAGAGTTGTTTATAATATTTCCTTGTTATCTTTTTCATGTTTGGAAGTCTGTAGTAATATCCCCTGGTTCATTCCTTTTTTATTAGATTGTTAACTATGGAATGTCCAAAATTTCTAAGTACTAAGTTTGACAGTTGGTATCTCTGAAAATCGACTTTCACACTTCTTTTTATTGTGAAGGTACATGCTCTTTTTTTTTTCAAATGCACGTTTTGGCTTGTGATTATCTTTTTCCTTTTTTATTTCAGCATATTATAGGGGTACAAATGTTTAGGTTATGTACATTGCACTTGCCCCACCCGAGTCAGAGCTTCAAGCGTGTCCATCCCCCAGACGGTGTGCACTGCACCCATTACGTGTGTGTATATCCATCCCCTCCTCCCCACTCCCACCTGGTAATTATCTTTCAAATTTTTTTTAAAGCAATTAATGTGAAATCATGGATAAGTAAAAAATTCGTGTTATGTTTGAATATGAGTTCTGTCATGGAGCTAATGCAGTGTAGCCAGCTCAAAATATCAACAAAGTGTTTGGGAAGGATGTGGCTAATAAATGCACAGTATGTCAATGGTTTGAGAAGTTTCATTCTGGTGATTTTAATCTTGAAAATGAGCCAGGTGCATGACCTGAGACCAAGATCGATAATGATGAGCTGAAAGCTATAGTGGAAGCAAATCCATGGCAACTTATGTATGAATTAGCAGCAAGGTTTGACCTTACTATTCCAACAATATTTGACAATTTTAAACAAATCAGTAAGGTAAAGAAGCTGGAGAGATAGAATCACATGAATTAAATGAGCGTCAGCATAGAAATCATCTCGAAGCTTTACTTTCTTTGCTCTCACAACATGAAAGGGGACCATTTCTACACCATATTGCTATGTATGATGAAAAATGGATTCTGTTTGACAATTGCAAACATTTGGCACAATGGTTGGAAAAAGATGTCATGCTGAAACACAGTCCAAAACCGAATATTCATCACAAAAAGCTAATGGTGTCTGTTTGGTTGTCCAGCGTTAGTATTATCCACTACAGCTTCATGAAACCTGGTGAGTCGATAACAGTGGATGTCTGCTGCACACAATTTGATAAAATGATGAGAATGCTTGTGATTAAGCAGTCGAGATTAGTCAATAGAGTCAGGCCAATCCTCTTGCAAGACTACATGTTGCAAAAACCAACGCTGCTCAAACTACAAAAGCTGGACTTGAAAACTCTCTGGCATCCTCCGTATTCACGAGACCTTGCACCAACTGACTACCACTTCTTCCAGGTTTTGTACTACTTCTTGCAAGGAAACATATTCAATTCTCAAAAGCTGTGGAAAACACCTTTCGCGATTTCATCCCCACTTGCTCTCCAGGCTTCTTTGCTGCTGATCTTAAGCAAGGTGCAGTTAAGATGGCAAAACTGTGTTGATAGTTTAGGCACGTACTTTGATTAATTGTTCTGCTTCTTGTTTGAGATATAATAAACTACACTTTTGATTCAAAATTGGACATTTCATGTTTAATGACCTTAATAGTAACTTGTGTTTTCTCTGTTTTATTCTTTGCCAGTCTTGCTAGTTGCTTGTCAATTTCATTGATATTTTCAATGAACTCACTTTTTATTTTTTAAATTAACATACTTTATTTTTTAGCAGTTTTAAGTTTACACTGCAAAAGACCAAGAGGATAGAAATTAAAGCTACAGAGTGGGAGAAAATATTTGGAAATCACATATCTGACAAAGAACTTGTATCTAGAATATATAAAGAACCCTCAAAACTCAACATGAAATAGAAACAAACACTTCAATCAGAAAATGAAGAGACATTTCACTGAAGAGGATATACAGAGATCCTCAACATCACCAGCCATCAGAAAAATCAAATTAAGAACTTGATGAACTGTCATTGCACATACCTATGAGAATGGCTAAAATTAAAAAAATATATATGCTGGCAATACTAAATGCTATCAAGAATGCCAAGAGACTGGACTTTTCATACATTGCTGATAGAGATGTAAAATGGCACAGCTGCTCTGCCAATTCCTTTGGCAGTTTCTCACAAAACTTAACATACAATCATATAATCTATACATTTCTTTCTTGTCTATCTATCCTAGAGATAAGAAAACTTATGTCTGCACAAAAACCTATACACTGCCATTCATAACAGCTTGATATGTAATAGTCCAAAATTGGAAGCAATACAAGTGTCCTTCAACAGGTAAATGGTTAAAAAATATCAATACATACATATCATAGAATATGGCTTAGCAGTAAAAAAGAATAGACTATTGATACACACAACTTCAATGAATCCCTAGGGAATTATGCTGAATGAAAAAAGCTGATTTCAAAAGGTCATATTGCAAAGATGTGGAAACAACCCAAGTGTCCATCAATACATGAGTGGATTAATAAACTGTGGTATATGTATAACATGGAGTACTATTCAGCTTTAAGAAACAATGGTGACATAGCACCTCTTATATACTCCTGGAAAGGACTGGAACACATTCTACTAAACGAGGTATCCCAAGAATGGAAAAATATTATAATATTCTTGACAGATACCTCCCAAAGTAACCATAAGCTTCACTCCCTAGAATCATAGATGGGTAAACACATCCCAGTATATGTTTCATTACTAGTTCTGATAGTCAAGACAGGCTCTCCACAATATTTTTTCTTACTTGAACTTGATCATCCAATAGTGAGTTTGCAACATGACTGAAATTTGGAAATTTCCCAAATGGACATCTATGGAATTTTGTTTTACAAATATTTTTCACCTGGATAAGGATTTATGTTAGCTGTTTTACAATTCTTATCCACTGGGTAGCCCTCATATTTTGCCGAACATGGAATATATGCATAAAAATGATTTTATTTTACAATGATCCATGGTTAAGATGGAAGAGAGGGAACATTTTTTTTTTACTTTATCAAGTTTAAAAATATCCTGAGAAAATCCCAAAGTAGAGTTTAAAAAAAACTGATTTTGTTATCTCATTCTTCTCAACTTCTTCTGACCATCAATATTAATATTCATATTAATAGTTGTTAACAATTAAAACAAGGTTTAAAGTCTGGATAAAATAATTACTACTGAGCCAAAATATTCTCCCTAAACATGGACTATGATATTAGCTAGAGGCTTAGAGGAATAAGCACAATTCCTTCTAGGTGTTTTTCCCTAGGCACTCTTCCATTCATTACCACATTTTTCTTAGTACATTCAGTGACTTTCGGTAAAGCATTCACCCAAGAAAAGGTTTCTCAAATTGTAATGTACGAAAGAATCAACTAAGTCGTTTTCTAAAAATGTAGGTTTCCCTAGAGATTCTGATTCAGTAGACTTAGGGCAAGGTCTAAGAGTCTGTGTTTGAAACAGGAAGGTGGGTGTTCACTGTTACTGTTAGATATTGTTCTCAATTTAGTCACACTAGGAACTGTGAGTTCTTACTTTAATGAGTAGAATCTTCAGTACTTTAATGTTCCTGTGAGTAATTTTTGTCCAAAAATTATGTCAGCTTGCTCTCAAAATGTTAGTACTAAGTAGAGGGATCTGCTTAAAGAACTCTTCTCAAAGAGCTAATGGAGTTGTGATTAGGGTTCATCACTGCCAATCATTTCTGTTGCAGTTGGGGAAGGAGGCTGTTAGAGGGGCCAGAACATGTCCCAGTTTTGAAGAAAATACCCAGATGAGGACAAAGTCTTTGTTTTCCTCTTCTAAAAATTGGGAAGTGAAGTGGTATCCCATTTATTCTCCCCTTAGTCTCTAGGTTTTGTGATGCCTAGAGACTTATGCCTCATTGCTTGTCTTAAAACCATGGAAATTAAGTCCAACCTGGAGGATAAAAGGCTGTTGAAAGGTTATTGGATCCCTAAGAATACAGAAGATGCATGTGGACTATTAAGGAAAATTGCAGCCAATTTAGGAAAGAAATCAGGTTTAAAAAGAATGGATTTCGGTTTAGGAGTCTTGGCAACCTCCTGGACTATTAGAGATCAAAATTGCCTCCCTGTTCGGTGTAGGTTGTTCATAAGAATATTGGCTATGAGTCAGACTGGTGAGGTTTTAATTTCTCTTCTGCTACTTGTGACTTATATAAAAGTTGTCAGAACCCAATTGGAGTCACTTGTGTCAAACTCTAACAAAAATAAATAAATAGAGCTGGGAGGCTGAGAAGGGAGGGCATATATGCCCACATGCCTATGATAAGTACTATACAGAGACTCTCTAAAGGCTCTTATGCACACATGCCTATAATAAGAACTTTTACCAAGGACTTTTCAAACTGCAGCTTGCTACGTGAGTCACAAGGACATCTAGCTACATACATAAGAACACTTGCCTGACACACTATCTTCCCTAATGAATTGGCATCAACTCCTGCAATAAGTCCCTGTAACTAATGTTCCCTCTCTTTTTTAAAAAAACAAATTAGGTGTACTTTTCCTTCTGCCTTTAAAAGCTTTCCTTGCCTCAACCTCTCAAGCTGAACCTCTCTCCTTTTGATAAAAGCTGCTTGCTGACTGTATTTGGGATTTGATTTGAATAAGGTCAACTTAATAAAGGATTGTACATCCTTCTTAGAATAATAGAAATCTTTATGCATTTTATGGTAAGTCATTTCTGTTACAAAGATATTTTGTCTTTCTGGTGAGTATACTCTTTAAATTTTCATAAAAGGACTAAGATTTACTTTGCTCTCAAAGATTAATGAGAAATTGAATGGCATTCTCAAATATTAAGGCATACCAAGTTTTCTGGGACTCTAGTTGGCTACATATTATGGCCTGTTCTTATGCACATTTTTAAACTGATGAACACATTACGTCCAAAAATATTTAGAGCTCAGTGGCCATTAGTCAAACTCTCTAAGAAAATTCAACTATAGAATTCAAAAGTCTGAATGAAATCCTGGCATGCAGAGGTTGCTAACTTCTATTTTTTTTTCTTCCTCCTTGGAATCTAATGAATTTTATTTTCATTTATATCAAGACAAAAACTCATTTCTCCAACTGCCCTTGTAGTTATAAATTGAAACAAAAACAGGGCAAAGCTTGCTTAAAGATTATTTTTCTTTTGGCATCCCAATGACATGTAAACACCAGGAAATTAACTCCTAATCTAATTTCAGACTACAAAGGGAGTAAAAGCATAAAAGAGTTTTCTTTTAAACTATTACAGAAACTACTCTGCCCAAAATTTGGTCCACAGCCTTCATAAGTTTACCTATCAAGGACAAATGAAAAATCTGGAAGGTCTTTTCCACAAATATTATTAAAAAGCTTTAACCATCTAAACAGGTGACCTCAACTTGTCCAATTTTTGTCAGAAATATGATTTGGATCCAACTATCATTTTATAAACTGGTGAATTTATATTACTGTCTTTTACTGTCTCATCACTAAAATTTTAAAAGGAAAACTATAAGATTTTTTGTGTGTGTACGTGTGCTTATGTGTATTTACATACATTGTATATTGTATCTACGTGATAAAATCTGACACAGTTGGCCAGAAATACCTTAAAGGATTCTATTTATATTGGCTTAAAATAAACTCATATAAATTAATATCTTAAATTGTTAAAATATATAGTAGTTAATCCAAATGCCTTTTAGATCATGTGACCTAAGTAAATCTTTAATAAATAAGCTGGCTTTAAATTGGTTGGTAAAATAAAAATGAAAATGTCTTCAGAAATGTTAGCATATCTTTTTCTGCCTGGATTTTCTGATCAGACAGGGTTATATTTGTCTTTGCTAGGTCTTTAAAAACAGAATAATCTTTGTTTATGTAACTCTTTGATAAGTGTAACTAGTTTAATATTGTTAGTTTAATGAAACAAATGTATCTTCTGAGTTATCAGAAAAATATCCACATATTTAGCTTTAAGGTTCTTATTTAAGTGACTGCCTGATATTTGCAGGTTATTAAAATGGTAAGCTGGAAAATAACTGGAAATGATGACTGGGTTTGTCTGATATCTCACGTTTCAAAAATAATCTGGACATAATTATTAAAAGTAAGTGAATTAGGCAAATGTAAATAGGATAAATATTTATAAATAAATTTTTAATGTAACTTGAAGTCTTAAAGGTATGTTATATTAAATTAAGTAATAAACATTCATTAAATGTTTAGATCATTTCCAATAAGGTGAAATAACTGAAACATAAATTGCTGAACATAAAGTTTAAATTAATCTGTTTTTGGCTTCTTATTACAAAGAAACAAAATATATTTTGCTATATTAATAAATATGTCTTATCCTACACTGACATAGTACTGGATAGTCCTGGCCAGAGCAATTAGGCAAGGGAAAGAAATAAAGGGCATCCAAATTGTAAAAGAAGCAGTCAAATTATCTGTTTGCTGATGATACGATCTTACACCTGGAAAACTCTAAGGATTTCTCCAAAAGACTTCTAGATTTGATAAATGACTTCAGCAAAGTCTGAGGTTATAAAAATTAATGTATAAAAATTAATAGCATTTATATACACCAACAATGACCAACCTGAGAATGAAACCAAGAACTCAATCCCATTTACAATAGCTACAAAAAATAAAATAAAATACCTAGGAATAAATTTAAGAGGTGAAATATCTCTCCAAGGATAACTACAAATCACTGATAAAAAAATTATAGATGACACAAACAAATAGAAAAATATTCCCTACCTATTGGATTGGAAGATTCAATATTGTTGAAATGAACATTCTGCCCAAAGCAATCTACAGATTAAATGTAATTCCTGTCAAAATACCAATGTTATTTTTCACAGAATTAGAAAAAAACAATTGAAAATTCACATGAATAATAATAAAAAAAAAGCCTGAATAGTCAAAGCAATGTTCAAGAAATAGAACAAATCTGGAGGCATCACATTACCTGATTTCAAATTATACTACAAGATGACAGTAACTAAAACAGCATGCTACTGGCCTAGAAGTAGACACATAGATCAATGGAACAGAATAGAGAATCCAGAAATAAAAACATACCTACAACCAACTGATTTTTGACAAGGCAGATAAAAACATACACTGGGGAAAGGGCACACTTCAATAAATGGTGCTGGGGAAATAGTATAGCTACGTGCAGAATAATAAAACTGGATCCCTATCTCTTACCATATGCAAAAATTAACTCAAGATGGATTAAAGCCTTAAATGTAAGGCCTGAAATAATAAAAATTCTAGACAAAAACCTGGGAAAAACTCTTCTGCACATTGGCCTAGACACAGAATTTATGAATAAGATCCCAAAAGTAAATACAATAAAACCAAAAATAGTCAAATGAGATTTAATGAAACTAAAAAGTCTCTGGACAACAAAAGAAATAATCAAAAGAGTAAATAGACAACCTACAGAATGGGAGAAAATATTCACAAACTATGTGTTTGACAAAGGACAAATATCCAGAATCTACAAGGAACTCAAACAAAACTCAGCAAGAAAAACAAAAACCATTAAAAAATGGGAAAATGACATGAACAGGTATTTGTCAAAAGAAGATATACAAATAGTCAACAAACATATGAAAAATGCTTGATATCACTAATCATCAGAGAAATGCAAATTAAAACCACAATGAGCTATTACCTTACTCCAATTAGAATGGCCATTACTAAAAAGTCAAAAAACAAAAGATGTTGGCATGCATGTAGTAAAAAGGGAACACTTATACACTTTGGTAGGAATGTAAATTAGTACAATCTCTTTGGAGATCAGTGTGGAGATTTCTCAGAGTACTAAAGGTAGATCTACCATTCAATATTGCAATCCCACTACTAGGAATTTACCCAGGAGAAAAGAAATCATTATATCAAAAAGATGCCTGCACTAGTATGTGTATCACAGGACAATTCACAATCACAAAGATATGGAATCAAGCTAAGTGCCCATGAACTGATGAGTGGATAAAGAAAATGTCACACACACACACACACACACACACACACACACACACCACGGAGTGCTGTTCAGTGATAAGAAAGAATAAAATAATGGAGGGGGGCAAGATGGTGAACAAGCAGCCTGAACATGCCACTCTCACAGAGAGGATTTGAAGGTGATGAGTGGATATCTACCTTCAGAGCTATCATCTAAGAGAGAGCATTGTGAATCAAAGCAGAGGTGACAGGAGGGACCTAATGTGAAGGAGAAGGAAGTAAGGGGACTTGCTCTGTGGTTTGGAGGTGATAGGGAAAACAAGCGCATATGTGGGGAAGGCACAGAGGGAAGAATCCTGGGGCTCCACATCCCCAGACAATCATGGCTATCTGACCTTTTGGAGGGACCCTGTACTGCAGAAAGCCACAGGACTAACATAGAGAGCTATCTGGAGACTGTGCAGAGGTATTGTACAGAGAGAGGACACAGTGGTGACCCACTGGCTCACAAAACATGGGTGCCATGGCTGGGCCATTTAAAACCCTAGACCCAGAGGACTGCTTCTACCCAGAGGTCAGATCCATTGCTGCTGCTTCCCCATCTTCCCTACCAATCCAGAGATGGGAGGGAATGGGAAGGTCAGGCACTCTTATGAGTCCCAAGAACAGGAGCCATGTGCCCCTATTGCTCCTTAGGGACCAAGGTAGGCTGCCAGTCATCACGATCTGTTGATATGGGTGGGGTTGCGCTAAAGCCAGTTGACAAACACAACCACCTGGGGATCCCAGTGAGACAGCTCTCAAGCTGGAGTGGACTGACAATCACCAAAATCCAAGTGCATGAGTGGAGTTTCATTAAATCTGGCACCCAGGTGACAAATGCCATTACTGGAGGATCTGAATGGGGCAGCTCTCAAGCCAGTATGGGCTGACCATTACCACTGCCCATACGTGTGAGCAGGGCTATGCTCAAGTCATAAGAGTTGACAAACATTGTTGCCTGCATACCTACCCCAGATAGCTCTCATGCCAGTGTGAGCTGACAATCACTGCAAACATGGGTGGAGCTGTGTTTAACCCAGTGCATGGTCAACAAATGCTGTCATCTGTGGGTGGACAGCCCATAAGCCAGCCATCAGTCACCACTTCCAGAGGGCATGAGTGGGAATACACTCAAGCCACAGAGTGCAACAAACACCACCACCCACATATCTGAGTATGGCAGCTCTGAAGCCAGCATGGACAGATAATTGATGCCACACACAGGAGTGGGTGGGGCTGTGCTCAAGCCAGCACAGGCTGACAAACACTGCTGCCCACAGATCTGAGTCGAGCAACTCTCAAGCCACGTCATGTTGACAATCATGGATGCTGACAGAACGAAGTGGGGCATTCACTCTGCAATGCAGGGACTTCCAGTGAGAACCACAGGGGAAGAGTGAGGCAGAAGATGCAGGAGAGCAACAGTGTAAAATGCTCACAGTGCATCCACCTATCTTGGGCAAGGTCAATCCTCCACAATAGAACACATATACATCATCCAAGGACCTCCCTTCTTTGCACTAAGTAGGAGAGTTCCCAGCAGAGAACAGGAGCACTGCAAGTTTATCATTCATGAGCTGAGAAAAGAGATTTCAGATGAGAGGAAGCCAGAATAAGAACTCAGGCAATATAAAAAAAACAAGCTGTTTCAGCACCTCCAAAGGATGGCAGTAGGTCTCCAGTTGTTGACCTCAGCCTAAAGGAAGCTATCAAAATGTCAGAATTGGAATTTAGAATATGGATGCAAATAAGATAAATGAGATTGAAGAGAAAGTAGAAAACCAACACAGGGAAACCAAAAAAAAATTCAGAACATTAATAAAAAAATGAAAAATTCACTAAAGAGATTGACAACATAAGAAAAAATATAACAGAACTTAAAGAAATGAAAGAGTCATTTAGGGAATTTCAAAATGTAGCAGAAATCTTCAACAACAGGCTAGAAAAAAACAAAAGAAGGAATTCCAGATCTTGAAGACAAGGCTTTCAAACTAACCCAGTTAGTCAAAGATGCATAAAAAAGAATAAAGAAGAATGAAAAATCACTTAGAGAAGTACAGGACTATGCAAAGTGAGCCAATATAAGAATCATAGGTATCCCTGAGGGAGAAGAAGAAAAAGCAAAAAGCATGGAAAACCTATTTGAGGGAATACTTGAGGAAAACTTCCCTGGTACTACCAGAGATTTAGATATCTCAATACAAGATGGGAATTAAACACCTAGAAGATTCATAGCAAATAAGGTACCACCAAAACATATTGTCATCAGTCTGGTGAAAGTCAAACTGACAGAGAAAATCCTACAAGGTGCAAGATGAAAGCAACAATTAACTTACAAAGGAAAACCCATCAGGCTAACAGCAGACTTCTCAGCAGAGATCTTATAAGCCAGATGGGTTTGGAGCCCCATTTTTAGTCTTCTGAAACAGAACAACTGCATGCCAAAATTTTTGTATTCTGCAAAACTAAGTTTCATAAATGATGGAGAAATGAAGACTTTTCCAGACAAGCAAACACCAAAGGAAATTTTCACTGTTAGAGCTGCCCTACAGAAAATACTCAAAACTGCATTAAACATGAAACAGCACAATAGATACCCACAAGTGTAAAAACACCCCAAACTTAAAGCTCACGGCTCTAATAAAGCAGTAGCACAAGAGGAAAAACAAAATAACAAGGCAACAAGGTATCATCCAACATGATGAACAGAAGAGTATCCCACATGTCAATATTAACACTGAATGTGAACAGTCTGAATGAATGCCCCTCTTAAAAGACATAGACTGGTTGAATAGGTGAAAAAACATACCCCAAGTATATGCTGTGTCCAAGAAACACATCTAACTCACAAGGACTCATACAGACTCAAAGTAAAGGGATGGAAAATATATTTCACCCAAATGGAAACCAAAAGTGAGCAGGTACAGCCATTCTCATAAAAGACAAAATAGTCTTTGCAGCAAGAGTGGTAAAAAAAAAAAGACGAAGATGGTCATTATATATGGTAAAGGTAGCAATTAAAATATAATAATCCTAAATATATATGCACCTAACATAGGATCTTCCAGTTTCATAAAGGAAATTCTACTAGATCTAAGCAAAGAAATAAACAATAAATCATAATTGCCAAGGACTTTAACACCCAATGACAGAACTGGTCAGATTATCAAAGTAGAAAATCAATAAAGAAACACTGTACTTAAATTGGACTCTAGACCAAAGGGACCTAACAGAGGTTTACAGAACATTCTACCCAAAAACTACTGAATATACATTCTTCTCATCAGCATATGGGACATTTTCTAAGATTGATCATATCTTAGGCCACAAAACAAGTCTCAGGAAATTTAGAATAATCGAAATCATACCATACAACTTCTTAGACCACAGTGGGGAAAAAAAAAAAAACAGAAATCAATTCCAAGAGAAACACTCAAATCTACCCAAAGTCATGGAAATTAAACAACCAGCTTCTGAATGATTCTGGTGTCAATGATAGAATTAAAAATGCAAATCAAAAGATTCCTTGAACTGAACCACAAAGGAGACACAAGCTTTCAAAATCTATGGGATACAGTAATAGCAGTCATGAGAGGAAAAAATCATAGCTTAAATGCTTACATCAAAAAGACAGAAAGGTCACACATTTACAACCTAATGTCACATCTCACGGAACTAGACAAAAAAGAGCAAACCAAACCCAAACCCAGCAGAAGAAAAGAAACAACAAAGGTCAGAGCAGAACTAAACGAAATGGAAATAAAAAAACCAAAAAAAAAAAGGAATCAATGAAACAAAAAGTTGGTTCTTTGAAAAAGTAAACAAAATCAACATATCACTAGCCAGTTTAACCAGAAATAGAAGAGAAAGAAGATTATAGTAGGATTAGTCTACAAACATCATTTAGATCAAATCATTTAATAGTGATGTCCAAGTCACATATATCCTTAGTTATTTTATGTTAGTTGAATCTATCAATTACTGACAAAGGGGTGTTGAAATCTCCAACTACTATAGTCTCAAGGAAAATAGTGGATTTATTTATTTTTTCTTTCAGTTCAATTGGTTTTGCCTCATGTATTTTGATGCTCTGTTGTTAGATGCATACACATTTAGAATTGTTATGCAATGTTAGACAAATGGTTCCTTTATCATTATATAATGCCTCTCTTATTCTTAAAAATTTCCCTTATTCTTAAGTTTTCTTTGACTTAAATTAATATAGCTCATCCAGATATCTTTTCATTAGCTTATCAAGGTATATATCTTTCTCCATTGTTTTACTTTTCAACTATCTAAATCTTTATAATATATTTAAATTGCATCTCTTGTTGACAACAAATAACTGGGTCTTGTTTTGTTATCCTGATAATCTCTGTTTTTTTGATTAGTGTATTTAGAACATTCTTTTGGATCTTCAGAATCTTTAAGAACTGCCTACCTCACAAAACTTTTGATCACTCAAACTTTTGATAGGAAAAAATTTATGTAAGTATTTCTTTCTTTCTCTTTATCTGTTCATCATCGATTTAAATGATTTGAAATCATTATATTTATATAATGATATCAAAATTATATACCATTTATAACAAATAATTTAGTAAGGATAAGATAAAGATTACATAAATCATATTTTAAATATATTAAATTATATATTTTATATTATAAAATTTTTTCTCTCATTAAAATATTATTAAGTATTGAAACCAATAGGATTGAATGTATCTTTTTTAAAATCATGGATTAATACTTTGTGACAAAACCATTTGAAGTTCTGACAGTTTATCTAATAATTATTTTAATGAGTGCTATAGTGAAAAAAATATCTCATGGAAAAACTTAGATGCAAATGAAATGTTTTAAAAATTGAATTAACAAGCCACTGAAACTCTTTGGAAAATTTTTAAACAGAAAATCCTGTTCCATATTTATAAATATTTAGAAGTATAAATATTTACGAGTGGCACTTCCCATTACCTTCAGCAATAATGATAACAATATTTCAATTATTCTTTTTCAAAATGATATTTCTGTTACATGAACTTTTCCCTTTTTGTTTAAATGTCATCTTTGCCTTGAAAGGATAGATTAAATGTGTTTATATTTTTTAGAAATATCTACAAGGTAACATACTGCTAGAAGCCATTTGTTATCAAAGGAAAGGTCAGAAACTTTGCAATACTGAGCATTTTGAGCAAAAGAAATTCATGACTCATATTTAGGCTCGATAATTTTTAAGTGTTTTGCCACAAAATTGGTAGTTAACATTTTGTAGTGCTAACCATGTGCCAGGCAGTGAGTGCATTGTGTTCTTTAAAAACTGTATCTCATATTATTCCTCATAACAACTCTATCATTTCTCCATTTTTACAAGTGAAGAAACTGGCTTTAGATAGTAGTTAAGTTGTTTACTCAAGATCGTTTAGAGAGTGTATTAGGTCAGGTTTCTCAGAAGAAGGCCCCCAAGATGAGGATTTGTTTGTGCAAGTGATTTATGAAGAAAGTGGTTTCCAGGATTAATGGGTAAGGGAATGGAGAAAGTGAGAAAACAAGTGGGAAGAAGCCAAACAATGGTGCAATTTTCGTAAAGTCTCAGTCTCAGCCTGATCACGAGGGCATCTTTTGAGCATAAATTGCACAGAGTTTGCCTAACCTCAAGGCAACAGATCTGGGCTTTTACAATCTGTTTCTATCAGGAATGGCCATGCCCCCTAGGGGGATGAACTACCAAACACCTCCAGTTTCCTACCAGTTCTGTCTGACAAGAGGCTCTTGCTGCCCTCAAGGGTAGTCCTCTGAAGGAAGTCGCAGATACATGCCTTTAAAAGAAAAGCACATAGGAGTAGGATGATACACACACAAAACCTTCCAGAAAAATCTAAGAGGATCTGAGAGAAGCATTGCCAGTGTCTGTTAGAATTAGTAAGTAAATGGCATAACCAAGATTAAATCTAAGGATTATGGCTCCAAACCTCATGCTCTTAATCATTATCCTAGGCTACCTGACAACCAGCAAATCTCTGGGTAGAAAATAAACTTCTATAGTCATTCCCCAATTATTTACAAACATTATTAATACTTTATTATATTTTATAGTATTTTTAAATAAAATTTACCAAATTGATGACATCTGTAGCATGTTGGCTCTTCTACCTCATTTTTTTTTTTGCTGTAATAAGATTTGCTCATGAATTACACATTGAATAAATTTTCCATGTGATACTATCCTTGCAAATTACCAAGAGAATTATTTTTAAGTTCCAGTCAAACGAGACACCAACCTAACTGAGGAAATATCTCTGTTTCCCAGTATGCATTTAGATGTAAATATTCAGAAATGGATTCTTTATGTCAAGTGTGCAAGCATGCTGATCTAACCAGATGTTGTTTTACATAAAACATATTCCTACAAACCATAGCGATGTTGATGTTGAAAAGGAAAAGTACTCTAGGGGCTGCCTGGCTATCTTTGACCTTGGAACTTGGAGTGCTTTTTCTCATATTGTTTTTGGGAGCTAGTCATCGTGGAGTGGACATCTAGCTGAATTATTGGGGGGCTACTCCAGATTAAGTGACTCAGATCTATGACTTTGCATGGAGAGGAAGGGAAGATGATGGATTTAGACAGTAACTTCTCCCCTAGAGGGAAATAAAGGTTACCCCAAAGGAGATGGGTAGATGCTGAAGGACTTAAGTGATGGGTATGTTCCCTTTGAGTTGTCAGGGTAAGTTCAAGGTAGTGGGAGGTTTAACTTTCTCCCTCCTACACCAGGAATCATTTCTAGAATTTATTCCAACAATTCAGTACAATAACTAATATGTATTTTCAGATTATGAAGTATAGGGCTGGGTAAAGTGGGTGGTAAAAAACAAGTAAACTTGCCTCATTCCAATTTCTCACTGACTAATTGGGAAAGAAATTACTATCTTATTAACAGGACCAAGTCAGACACTTAGTTGACCTATCACTGAAAAATATTATTATAATAGCTAATACATATATAATACTGAGTATGTTATTTTTATATATTAGCTTATTGACTTTATATATATAATATGATTTTTATATATTATTATTCCTATTTTACTACTGAGGAAATTGAGGCACAAAGAAGTTAAATAATTTGTCCAAGGATACATAGCTTTGAAGTGGTAAATCTGGAATGCACCCACTCTGTGGTTTTAATTAGTAAGGTATATGATACCTCAGGTGGAAGAAGAAAAGTAGGAAATTGGATTGGGAAAAGGTACATAATGCACAGCCTCATCTATCTTCGTAAAACTTTTTATTGTAAGGTGAGTGGCAGATAAGCAGATGATATTTTTCATATTCTTGTATATCTAAATTAATCTATAATTTATTTAAAATTTCCCTTGATATTAAATACATATTTTAAACAACACTAAACTTTGAAAGAAGAGCTTGGAAATCTGTCTTTTCATCATGATGACTACTTAAATATATGTTTTGAAAATATTAATTTTTTTCAAAAATTTTTTGGTACCACCAGCTTGGACTAACAATGAAAAAGAGAGCTCAAAATTAAAAGGGCCTTTACTACTTCAAATCTTTTATGGGAAAGAAGAAGTCTGAGAAAATTACTCAACTGAAAACACAGATTTTTGTTATCAAAAAAGGAGAATGACTCAGAGAAACACAGCCAAAAGACAAGACGGCAAAGAATCGCTACCAGGGGGAACAACTGAGCACTAATCAGAGACATGCTAACATGCACCTGGCAAGATTTTAGAATTACTATGGGCCAATGACTGCAATGTGCCTCTTGTCCTTCTCCTCTCTTTTGAATGGGGATGTCCATTGCAGTTTCAGCATGTTTCAGCATTACACGTTGAAGGCATGGAGAAAAAATAGCTGTCTCTTAACTTTTCAGGTCTGAAGATTAAGATAAATGCTACTTTTATCTTGATCACATAGAGGAGTCTCGACTACACCTGGGCTGATTGAGATAATGAGACCCTGTACTTCAAGCATGAGCCAGATATTGTAATAGGATGAGATTTTATTGACCTTGGGAGGGTAATGAGAATATTTTGCATGTGGGAAAGATGTTTATCACTGGGGCCAGATGGTAGACTATGATTGCCTGTTGAGAATCTTGAACCTATTCTCTGTTGGATTCACTGTTTCTGCTTATTAGCCACATAAATTTATGCTATGATAAGAAATATCAGATAATGTAGCAGAAAATGTAATTAGGGTTTTATCAGGTAATCCAACAATTGTATGCATTCACTTGTGTGGCCATACATGCTGCCAGTTTTGAATTGAAAGTTTCCTGAAGTCAGACTGAATTAAATGGCTATGTAATGCCCTTTAATATGATGATTATACATCTATTTTCCAAATTATGTAGAAAAACACATTTTTCTTGGAGATAGATAATTCTCCACCAAATTTGGGTTCTCTTGTAATGAGAGAAGGTTCTTCGCTATTTGTGCAACCAGGTAAGGCACTGTCATTCAGTTCTGGTCACTGGATTTGGAGTGAAAATGATATGTCTCCTTCTCAAGGCTAGCACATAAAACCTCCCTGTCAATCTTCCAACTCTCTCTTCTTTCATTCTGCAGGCTGTCCTTAGCCAAGGGCGTCGTAAAAACTATGTATTGAAGGCAGCAGAGGCTCCATTAGCCTGGGTAATTCTGTTGGAATATCATGCATTCCACTAATAAAATATCAGGTTATGGCACATAATTAAAAATAAAATCTTTAGGTAGGATATTTTTATATATTTGATATGATTCAGTATTTTTTCAAAGAACATATCATCAGTTTTCCCAGGCTCGAGATGGTAATTTTCTGGCTGGTAAGATTTTTTCACTGTTCCCCACTTATATAAAAATATAGTAACCAATAAGCAATACCTTTAATAAGTCAGGAGGCTATCTAGCAGATCTATCCTATTTTCTCCATCTTCAAGACCATCAGCCTAATCCAACCTATAATCATCTATTGGCTGGACAACTAAAATAGCTTCTTCTCATATGTGTTGTTGCCATCTTCCAGTGTGTCCCCAAGCTTTAGTGAGAGTGAGATTTTCAATTGATGATGGTTCCCATCATACTTATCAATGGCTTCCTGTGATTCTTAAGATAAAGCCCATAATATGGCAAAGTCCTGGGAGGCACTGCCTTGTTTGATGCAGGTCTACCTTGGTAGCTTCATCACAGATCACTGTTACTTTCACTGCTTTTGCTGGAGCCACGGCATTTATCTCAGTTCCTGAATGTACTGTGTTCTTACCCTCATCAGGAATTTGTATCTCAGCTTGGAAATTGTTTCTTTAGGGAAGCCTTGGTTGATCCCAAGATTAAGTTTCCATCACTTATATTACAGCATTATGTTACTTTCCTTCACTGAATTTTTCTTACTTTGAATATTTTAAAACATTTGATTATTTTATTTAATTTTTAATCAAGTATTACACTCATGAGGCTTAAAATTATTTTAAAATTACAGGGAAATAAATGTACAACATTAAGCGTGAACCCCAATGTAAATTATGGACTTTGAGTAACAATGATGTGTCAACGTAGGTTCATCGGTTGTAACATATGTGCTGCTCTGACGCAAGATGTTGATAGTTGAGGGGCTTGAGCATGTGTGGGATCAGTGGGCATATGGGAACTCTGTGCTTTCCACTCAATTTTGCTATGAACCTAAAACTTTTCTAAAAAAATCGAATTTATTAAAAACTATTGTAAAATATCTTCTTCCTGTTTCTCTCCCTTATCTTCTTTTTTTCTCAGTCCACATACCACCGCCCAAGACACACACCCCCGTACCTGAAAAGCTGCATGGAGAGTTGTGACCATAGGTAGAAGAACAAAACCACTGCTGCATGGATGGAACTGGAGACCATTATCCTAGGCGAAATAATTGAGAAACAGAAAGTCAAATACAGCATGATCTCACATGTAAGTGGGAGCTAAACAATGGTTACAAACAGACATACAGAGTAGAATAATAGTCATTGAAGACTCCAAAAGATGAGAGAGGGTAGGGAGTGAGGGATGAAATTATCTATTGGGTACAACGCACACTTTCAGGTGATGAGTACACTAAAAGCCTAGACTTTACCACTACACAATGTGTCCATGTAATAAAACTGCACTCGTATCCCCTAAATCTGTAAAAATAAAAAGTGAAGAAGATGCCAAACCACATCCCCAAAAAGGAGGGATCAGCTATGTCTCCTTCAACCCTCTGCTCTGCTGCTGGTGGCACTCAGTGACTTGAGCTCCTTGGGAAACCAGGAGCAGGAGCGTTCGGGTTGCAGATGTAGAGGTAGACATTCAGGAGCAGAAAACAGGGTAGAGAAACACGGAAAATGAATCAGGGAGGGGGCAGCAAATATCTTCTGTAAAGGACTAGATAGTAAATATGTGCTGCTTTGAAGGCCATATAGTTTCTATTGCAACCATTCAACTCTGCCATTGTAGCACAAAAGCAGCCATTTGCAATAAGTAAATGAATACATGTGGCTGTGTTCCAATCAAGCTTTGTTTACAAAATCAGACAATTGATCGGATTTGATCTGCAGGCTGTAGTTTGTCAACTCCTGGATTAGAAGGACAAACAGGATATTTAGCTCATCGATATAAAGGGAGTCTCCTTAATCTTTAATGGCTGTATTATATTTCATTGGACACTTGGAATAATTTATTTATCCATCAAGTTCCTATTGATGTACATTTATGTTATTTCTAATTTTCACCATCACAATGTAAAGTGAGTAACTGCATATAAGCGTCATGTATGTGAAAGTAACCATAAAGTTAATTTCCAGAAGATGATTTCTTGGGACAAAGTGTATGTGCATTTGTAAGTGCAAAGTTGCCTTCCAGGGAAGTGACAGTAATTAAAATTCTGAACTACAGTATATGAGAGTGTTTTTTCCCCTAGAGTCTTACCACATGAAATATAATCGAATATTTGGATTTTTGTCATTTTGGTGAGAGAGGAAATGTATACCAGTGTGGTTTTAATTTGCATCACTTGCGTAATGAATGAGGTTGACCATCATTTCTTATTTTTAAAAACTATTTTTATGTCTTTTTTATAAACAGTTAATCATATATTTTGTCCATTTTTCCCAAGTTGTTGACCATTTTCTTCTTAATTTCTCAATATTCGAGATATTATCCCTTTGTGATATAAGTTGTAAATAGTTTTTCTTATGTCACTTGCCTTTAATTCATCATGATATTTTTGACATTCAGAAACATTTAATTTGACTTAAAAATTAAAATAATTTATTTTAAAATTAATAGAATTTACTTATATTTTCTATTATAATATCTTAATATTTTTAGTTTTAGCTATCTCTTTTTGTAACATTTCAACATTTGATTCATTTGGAGTTTATGCTGGTATTCAAGGTGAGGCATTGTTCCAGGGAACTATTCAATTATCCCAACATCATTTATTGAATGCTCTATCTTTTCTCCAGTGATTTGACAATCCACTTTTCCTTTGTACTGAATTCTGGTAAGCATTTGGTTTTATTTCTGAACTTTCTATTCTCATACAGAGGTCAGTTGTCTATTTGAATATAAATGAAATCTTGTCTTAGTCAATAATATCTTTCTTACTGTTTGATTTTGTGCTTTTAAATATTCTTGTAGTTTTATTACTTGATTTGTTAGCTTTACATGGTATCTTTTTACACCAACTATTGCAGATGAGGCATAGGCGAATTTATTCTGCCTCCAATGTCTTTTTCCTGTCCCTTTCAATTTTTTTTAATTGTTATAATTTCTACATTTTCAGAGCATATAACACTTATGTTCTTTCCTGTCATTCCATATCCCACATTTTAAAAAAAAAAAACCTTAGTTCTATCATTAAATAATTCAATCTTTATCACCAATCTTTTTACCAGTATTCTCAGTCATCTCTTATTTGGTTGATACAGGCTGAAGAGTAGAAAAAGATGGACAAGCACAGATAATGAAGCTGGAGGTGTAAAATGAATTTATCCAGCGCAGTAATTGATACAGAAGTCTTGTGTTCTAAACCACAGAAGGAAGAAAGCGAAAGCAGAAAGGGGCTAAAGTATATGAAGGGATAACAAATGTCAGTGTATTAGCAGTTCTGAGAAGCAGCAAGATCTTTGGAGCAGTGGAATGAGAAAGCTGAATGGAGAGGTGGCTATTATTAGAGAGGAAAGTAATTGGGATTTTTATCTTTTATAATTTCAGAGGGGAGGAAACTTCTGAGTGATCACAGATCCAGGTCATAATCTATGGCCATGAGAATAAATAGCTGAAATGAAATTAAGGAAGAGGTCATCACTGACCCAGATCCAGGGAAGCGGCAGAAATTGGGGTGGGGAGAAAGACCATTGAGAAGGTGGTCGAGACTGATTAAGAAATGGTTGGTGGCACGATCACCAAAGCAATAGGGTGTGTTTCACATGAAGATGGGGAATAACTGTCTGGAAGCCATCTGGAGAAGAAGGAATTGGCTCTTAGTTCAGGCTGCTGTAACAAGTTACCACACACGAGGTGGCTTAAATAGCATTTATTTTCCATTGTTCTGGAGGCTGGGAAATCCAAGATCAAGATGCCAGCAGATCTAGTGTCTGGTTAGGCTTCTTTTTCTGTTTGCAGATGGCCACCTTCTTGTATTCTCACATGGCATGCAGCAAAGAAAGGAAGAAAGCTCTATATGTCTCTTCTTATAAATGCACTAATCCCATTCCACTTGTAGACTTGATAATTCCATGAAGGTGGAGCCCTCATGATTTAATTAAATCTCTAAAGCCCCTGCTCATAAAGCCATCACATTGGGGGTTAGAATATCGACATATGGATTTTGGGGTAACACCAACATTCAGTCCATTAAAAGCCTCCTCTCCCTACCATGGATGGTGAGAGGGCTGTTTCTCAGGAAAGAAGGCAGTTTGGGGAGTGGAGTCTTCTGGGGCAATGCCATGTTTCATTTAAGTACAGAAGGTGAGAAGAATATATCACGAAGTACTTAACATTATACAATTTTGGTTTTTTTGGTTTTTTTTTATAAGGTGTTGCAGGGCACACAGCTAAGGAGGAAAACAAAAGAAGAAAGTGGGATTAACGGGCAAAAACAAAATACCCCAATGGTAATAAATGTTTCTATTGTCTTAACTCAGTTAAAATAGATGTCCCCCCAAAATCACTCACTAAATGTAATAAATCCACAAGGACAGAAAACTTTACAGATGTTTTTTGATATGTGTCTCTTAATTGTCTGATTTTTTTAATAATACACAAATTACAAATAATGAACAATGCTATTTATAGCATTCATCACTCAGGAAGAGAATGGCAAAAGCAAAATGTTTTTGACACCGTAGTTTACTCTTTGCTCTGCCAGTGATGTTGACAGTTAATACGTATTACATTACATGTCAAAATCATGTGAGAATATTTGATCAGTATCACCACAGGGCAACTCCAAGGCATAGCATTAAGGAATCTTCATATAGGAAGTGCCTAGCAGAGTATCCTAAATAAAAAGTAAGGAGTTGGTTTAAGGAAGGTGAAAATGTCATTGAAGCTTGTACAATGCACACAGCAGTAAGTAAGCAGAAAAGAAATATAAGGCATTGTCCTTGTCTCCAATAATAGAGTTTCTGCCTCTTTTGGGCTTCCCAGGGTGAGGACACTCAGTGTATCTTTTAAGTTATAATGTCAGTTAGTAAATAATTAAAAGAAAGAATAAATTGTGCCTTCAACAAGCACTGTAGTACATCTGGGAAGGAAACAGTGCAGTATGGTCTAGAGAAACCATATAAGCATATAAATAGAAGAACATTTTTATCACTTTCTCACAAAGAGCTTAATGATTTTCAAGACCAAAAGAATCAAATTACATATGATTTGTGAAAATATAAATTGAAAACTTCATATAAAGTTTTAATGCTATTCCTTTATAATTATTATTAATGTAACCAGGGTCATCGAAATAAACTAAGTCTTTGGCAGCATCATCAGAGCCAGTGCAGAAAATTGCAGAGACTAAATAATAAGATGAAACAAATTCAAAAGCTGAAAGTTTGCAGAATTCTTAGGTGGGCAAAGCTTGTGGTCTCAAGGATTCTTTTCTTTAATGATAAATTATTTTTTAATGAAATAGATAATCCATGGTTTGGAGACCATGCTTTTCTGGTTAGAGATTTTTATATATTGTAGTTATGTTTATTGTGATGGGTCTTGGCTTATATTACTTTACATCGGGCCAAATTGATGAGCTTTAACATAATTACTTCTATATTCATTACTGGAAACCAGAAAAGACACATTAAATTTTTAGCAGAAACAATATTTTGCTCTGGGGTAATATCTGGAAAAAGATCATTACAAAAATATGTGTGCTGTAACCAAAAGATATTTGTACTTTTCTTTACAGTTATGGCCTTGAAGATGCTTGACTGAAATATCATATGTTGATTATGATATTCATGAATCTTTTCCTAATTATCACTAAAGATATATCCATGGCTTGACTATTAGTTTGTTTCACATTGTACAGTTTACAAATACTGAGTGTTAGTTGTACTATCCCATATACTTTATCTTTTTAGGCTTTCTACACTGAAAAATTACAATTGACTTTGGGGATGGATACCATACTACCAAATATGGATAAAATTCCCATATAGCACATGCTGTAAGATTTTTTGAACTGCTCTTTTTTAAATAATGAAATTTCATTAAACACACCTGTTATTGGAAATTATGGGGATTATTTGGGCGTGACGTTTTGGTCAGGTCGTTAAGAGAATTGAGATTAGCCACAGTAGGTTGAGTGGAAACAGACAGAGTTTGGGGTTAAAAAAAAAACATTCATTAGGCATCAAAAGATGAGATGGGAAGAGGGAGTAGGCAGAACTGGGCAGAGAATGAAGCTGAACAGCGATGCAGTCTGACAACGTCTTGACGAGCTGATAGGGAGCTCTGGAGCAAGTGTTGACTGTCAGGGCATCCTACAGTAGGCCAGATACAGGTGGCTCTGGGAAAAGCATGACCTTGGGCAAAGAAGCTCTCTGATGTTGAGGCAGAGCCTGAAGGAGCTGACAGCTGGAGACTGTCTGCTGAGCACCGTCCCTACAGCTGGGCTGTGAGTCTTTTCTTGGAGGAGGATCTGAAACTGGGTGGTGCATCTACCTGCAAACCACAAGCCCGAATGGACTAAAGGGGCATGAAGAATCTGTGGATTGCCTTCAACTGCCTTTATCTAAGGCTGTGCATATGTCATATTAATTTGTTTCCAGTGGATAGAGGTGTACTATTAACAAGTTGATTGGTGGTAGGAACTGGACAGGGCTTTTTATTTCTGAGATTTAGAACAAAGGGATTGAGAATGAATCAGGAATCTGGGCTAACAGGTGGAGAAACAATTGGAAAAGGGTTCACAAACAGGTTGATAATTTGGGGGGCTCAACAAAAGACAAGTCTAACATAGAATTAGGTGATATAGATGTGAATTGGATTCCAAAAATATATCCGAAATGCTGTTAGATTTTAAAAGTAACTATTCAGTCCAAGAGTCTAGATATAATCCTATGTACTTACATCTTCTTTACGTTAAAAAAAAAAAGTTTGCAAAGCACCATCAAAAGAAAAGACTAAAAATGTAAAAATAAAATGTATTCCTGCTACAATGACTTGTTGGGTGGCTGGGTGGATGCCATGCTGCACCAAAATAAGAGTCAGTGGTGAGATCTTTGTCCCCGAGAACACCTCTACCAGACAGCACACACTCACAGATGCAGACACGGTTACAGACAGCTCTGGTTATGATGTCATAAAAATGAATGTCTCGCTAAGAGTAAATTATGATAATTCCATAGCGTTGTGTAAGAATGAACTGAAATTTATTGTTTATGGAGCCCTTATTGTACACCAGATCCTGGGCTTAGTGTTTTACATGTCATTGATTTATCTCAGACTTCTTCAGCCTGAGTTTTTCCCTGTGGTAGAACACGGCCAAAGTGAAACCACAGTGTTAAAGCCATTATGGAAAGAACTTTCATCAGAGAAGATTGTTGTAAAAGAACGTGCTGTAGCCTGATTGATCAGAGTTCATCAGGACTTGATTATTCACAGGACCTGGTCCATACCGTAAAGAAGAGACCAGATTTCAGGAATAAGAACACCAGCCATAATGCCCCTACTCAGTTCAGATAGTCCTTCTGCTACGGCTTAGCTTCCCGGAAACTACAGTGTGCCTTGGGGCCCTAGGGACTTTGCAGGTAAATTATTTATTTATTCAAATATTTATTGACTATCTCACAGGTAAATTTTTTAAAAACCCAAGATATTCAATAGGTGATGATTTTCCTTTTCCCTAAAACTATGCCAAAGAGATATACAGGGAACTCCCTGGAGTGATCCCAGCATCCTCTTCCCCTCCCTCTGGTAACTGAGCACCCCCTCTTTTTTTTTGTGGTACTGATTCTATGTGTCTCAAGTGGGAATAAGAACTACATAAGAAACTTATTTCTTGGTAGAAATAATTTACTACTGATGGGTGAAGACATAGGAATGGCTACTAACCAGCAACTTCTCCAAGGCTTGGGAATGTAGAAATTGAAGAGATCCCAAGTACAATCCTGCTATTTTTGCTGGAGCAATCTTAAAAGGTTCCTCATGTGCAATGAGCCTGTTTGAGAGATGGCAAGCGCGAGAGCCGTGAATCCATGGACTGAGCTATGAATGAAGGAAAATATTTCTCTTGGTTTTTCAGTTACATGAACCAATGAAGTTCATTGTTTTGCTTTATCTAGTTTGAGCTATCTTTTCATTTTTCTGTCACTTGTAACAAAATGAGCCCTGACCATTGCATAGACATTTCCCTGAAAGGGACAGGGAGGTTGTACTATTGTCCTAAGAACCTATTGCATGTGCTGAGCATAAAACTAGACACTACCATTTTGTTAATTGATAGGTATTCTTCATTTATGAAGAGAAAGAAGAAAGCAAAAATAGGTTATGTGATTTGCCCAATATCCTGCTATAAGTTACAGATTCAGGACCAAACTCAAATTTGACACCAAACATTGTACCATGTTTTCTCCTTCCAAATATTAACATCTATACCTATATCTAGATTAACTATGCAAATAATGTAAGAAGAATTTAAGCAATAAATTGAAAGCTATTGCTATGAATGGAATAAAACAGATAAACAGATTGACGTCTAGAGAAAGTGGAGTCAGAAAGGAACTTCAAAAGTGACCCAGAGCTGTCCAGACTCCTAACCTCTGGCCAGACATCTCTGCCTGTAGGCAAGTTCCCATCTTCCCTGCACTACAGCCTTACTCACTCTGACCCACCTACTTCTCTACTCTACCTCTTCCAGTGAAAACTGTGAACTCTGATAGGCTCTAAACAAATGGTTTGGAGTCATTGTTTTACTTCAATTTTCAGTGCTTCTACTGACAAGTCATATTACTTTGAATGAGTCAGATAACATCTCTAAGACTCAATTTTCTTATTTGTAAAAGGGGGATAAATTAGAGTTGCAGTAGTTGGAATATAGGAGGAACTCAAAAATATATTAGCTACCTTATCTCCTTCCTTTTCTTTCTTATGGCAGTGTGGGCCAAAAATAACTTGAAAAAAATGTTTATCAGCAGAATTCCTTTTAAAGTGGCATTTTCTATGACAAGATTTTACCTATCTGTATCTTCAGGCCCTTACTAGAAGTTTCTATTTTCATTTACAAAAACTTTGTCTTCATGGGGTGAAAACTTGGGCAGCTTTCTATATAGTTTGAGCTCTAGTCTTCCAAAGATCTACTGTAAAACAGGAAATATTTCATCCCTGAATCAAACTGATTTTGAATAGCAAATGGAAAATCTCTCTTCCTATCCTGTCTCCTACTTGGTAATGCTTTTATCTACAAAAATAGGATCAAAGCAAATTGGACTATTTCTGATAATATATTTTCTTTTATTGCACTAAAAATGGCAGCACTTGGCAGCTGAGATAAATGAGTAGAATATTCCCTCTGATTTAAACCACAGATATAGGCAGGTAGAGAATGTAGATGATAATTTTAGCTTTCAAAATATATATTCAAATCAGACATGAATTTGACAATGTGATTTGCACTTTTCACATTTTACATAAAGTAGCTAAATGCAAGTCCTAGTTTCTATATAGCTGAGAAGAAAAGCATATCCTGACACAGCACAAAATATGTGGAGTAAATATGTACTTTTTCTCCTGCTTACTAGTTTATTTTTTCTTTAAAATCCCTCATTTTCCTCACATTTATTTCTTTAGCAGGAAGATAATGTATGTTCTTCAATGAGTTGCCCATCAATCCTAAAAACAGCTGCTGTTTTTTAAACTCTTCTTCTTATCTTGGTTTGTTAACAATGTCTCTTTGGCTTAAGATTTTACTACAGAATGAATAAAACTAGTACAACAGAAGCCATCAAAGTTACCCTGTTAACCTCGTTGAGGGCTGCATTTTCAGGATATCATTATTATGTATGTACTTAGACCATTAAAAAATTCACATTCGCTCATGATTATACCTTTTAAAAGTCTCCATATACTATGGTAAACAATAATTTCTCGGGTTTTTTTTGAAAATTTACTTGGTCTACAATTTTTTTAAGATGCAAGGAAGTTCAGTAAAGAAATTGGAAGTGTGTGGGCCTTAAGGTTAAGGAATTTGAACCCAGGCTCTATAACTTAATTTGCTGGTTCAGTTCAAGCAATTTACTTAAAATCTCTAAGCCTCAGCTTCCAAATATGTGTTGGGATAATATGAAAGATAAAATTAACTGAAAATGCATATGAATTATGGCAGAAACCATTAGTTGGCACAATGCCCTTCCCAATCCTCTTCTCTCCAGATACTTCTCACCCTTCAGTGGGAAGGGCTTTTCTTCCTAATTAAAATGACAAACAAAGCTTTTGGTCCTACCTTTTTCCTCCTGTTTGGGAAGAAGATGTGATGTCCAGGAGTGGTGCAGCCATTTTGGAGCCATGAGTATAAAACAACCTACTATAAAGATGGCACTGAAGAAAATTAGAAGGCAACTGTTTTCTAGATGATATTCTTGAATAGCTAGAGCCAACCTAGCCTAGTTATCTTAAGACTTCTTATTATGTGTAATTAATAAGCCCTTATCTAATTAAGTTTTCTGCTATTCAAAGTTGTAGCATTCCTGTGTGATACAAGAGTCAAACATGTCCACCAGGCTATAGTAAAGAAGTTCAAATAAAGTTAATCACTTTCTCTTCTCCCTTCTACTGTGAAGGCTGTTTAATGGATGAGACATAATCTCAGCATACACTTTGAAAAAAGAATACTCGTATAAAAACCATAGGCATCACACTCATTCTGTTGTGAATGGTATCATCATTCAACCTGATATATATTCTAGAATCCTAGAAAAAGTCCTGACTCTTCCTTCTCCCTTTTGTCTCTTATCCAATCCAAGTCCTAGAGACCTTACGTCTAAACACCTGATTCATCACTCACTTCTCCCCAGCAGCTTCCCCGCCGTCACCCTCATCCACTGTGCTTCACCTGGACGATCTCATTCTCACATTCTCACAAGTGGATCTCTGCACATGCTGTTCCCTCTGCCTAGCGTTCTCTCCTCTGACTAATTCTTACTTATCTTTTAGATCTTAGATGTGTCATCACATGCTCAGAAAATATTTCCCCACCTTCCCTGCCCTGATTACCTCTCTTTTGTATCTCACTATATCCTTCTTTTTAGCATGTATCACTAAACATTTTACATTTACATGTGAATCTTAAATCAATGTTTATCTTCCCACTACTTTGCAAATATTAATACCAGGAGATCTGAGCCTGTTGTTTTGTTCCATCTTCCATCATTATATACCCATGTCAAACCCAGTACAGAGCACTTAATAAGTACTCAATATTCACCTAAAATTATTAGTAACACTTATGGAGTACGTACTGTGTATGAAGCGTTTTTATTAGTGCTCTTAGGCATCAACTCAGTTTAGTAGTCACAGCAATCCTGTTACTTGCCACACTTTACAGATGAGGAAACTGAGGCACAGAGAAGTTAAGGAATTTGCCTGAGGTCACATAGGTTGTGAACCAGGATTTAGTCAGGCAGTTTGTCTTCAAAGACTGTGCCCTTAACCATGACCCAAAGTTGAATGAAAGAATGAATCTTGCCACCTACTGGGTAATCACTTTGGTTCCATAGATCTGATAGTCAACAAAAAATAAACAGAAGCTACTTTGTAAAGCTATTTTGCTGGGTTCTGTGGATAAGATGGAGACTGAAGGTACCCGGTCTATATTTTCAGGCTCTGTATAGCCCAATACTTGCTGGTGTGTAGCTATAGATATAAATGTATATTTATTTTCCTTATAAACAAAATGTCAATGCTTTATGTAACTATCGGTTTTCCTCCTCAGTTTGCTTGACCCTCTTTTTACCTCATGTGAGAAAGCACATGAATCTTACTAGATTTCTTCTTTATTGTGCCATGTTGAATAATGCTATATTGTTTTTTTTATTTTGAAACCAAAACTATTCTGAAAGAGTAAAGAAAACACCGTCTGTGACAACTGAAATCATATTAACATTTTTTCTATTCTCAAAGCACATCAATGTTATATAAAAAAGAAAAAAACGATTAGTCCCCGGCTGAGCATGACTGTGCCAAATAAGTATGCTAATTTTGTTGACTTGGTTAGAAAACCCTGAAATCAGAGATTTATGCAGGGATTTGCAAATGACAAACTATTTGTGTGCATCCATATCTTTATAATTCAATGACTAGTACATTTAAGATGGGATTACGTTCTACAGAAGAAACAAGAATGGAGAAAGAAAGAGTCAGTGAAGGCATGGAGAGAGGCTTGGAGGCAAATATTGAGTCTATCTTTGATTTGAAATTAGCAGAATTTTTGGATGAGTCTATAATGAGGAATAATTAATGTTGTAGTAATAATTGAAATGTATCTAGCACGTCATAATTTTCAAAGCACTGTCACATTATTAATCTTAGGTAATCCTCACAACAATTCTAAAAGCTTGATGATATGGTTATTCCCACTTTATAAATAAAAAAACTGAACCTCAAATAAGTCAAGGAAAATAGGTGGCAGTGGCTTGCCATGAAGACATTATTGTGTGCTGTGCAGCCAACCTCACCCCTTTCACCTTAAGCCAAGTGAGAGAGAGCACTTCCAGAGGACGGTTCAGAGAGTTTGACATTGAGTTTGGCGGACACAGGTAACGTTGTTTCCACGCTATGTGGGAGAAATCTAAAGGCACAAGGCTGGTTGGAGATGGCAGAGCAAAAGGAGAGAAGACTGCACAGGGGGTGAGATGTACTTCTGCTGAACGAGGACCAGAGATGCATAATTCCCTCCCCTCAGATACAGACTCCTATAATAGAGCCTGCCTAGGATTATCTTAAATTGAATATCTCCAAAGAAGATAACCTGGAAGGGTATGACTCCAACAAAATCTTGAGTTTGCTGAAGTTCTGGAGGATAAGGGAGAAGTTGGAAGTAGCCAGCCAGAAAAGGCATTGCCAGCATTGAGAGAACAGCAATCAGAGGTCCCCTGGTTAAAGTGGCCACATTGTTAGTGAGTACAGGGAATGAAAGCACAGCAAGCACTGAGAAAAGGAGGCAGGGAGATCTCCCCCTACTAAAACCCTCTTTTCATTATTAGACAGTTTCATCCTTGACCAATGCAATATAAGCTACAACTTATTCCTGGGTGATGTCAATAATGGAGGATGGCCATTGTAATCCTCAACCCATCTTGGAACTATCAATGGAAATATTAATTTTGATCATGAACAATAATGAAAATCTTGCAATGAGTGAGGCAGGATAGTTCAATGAAAAGTATACTCTACCACTAATTGTTCATATAACTGAAGTCAATTAACTTAGCATTATACTATTTGTGAAATGAGGATTTTGAGAAAAAATGTTCTCTAAGATCTCTTCCCATTCTAAACATAGAATTTGGTGAGAAACCTAAGGAATTAAGACTTCACATTGTCCAAAATACTGCCTTCACTCTGGGCGGGGGGGGGGGAAGAGTTTTACTAAGTAAAGTTAGATAAAAAAATATTTAAGGAAAATAAACTGAGCTTAAATATTTTAGTAGCACCAGCATATGTACAAAATGGTTATCCCAGTTGAATATTCTATTGGGCAAATTCTAGTTACAGTGAAACATAAATGAAATAAACCAGTTTTCTCTGAGATTCTATAATGTAACATTTGTATCAATTCTGATTAGTCTCTCCCTTTTATTAAGATACTTTTTTAATATTTTATTTTATTCTATTTTTTTATTTCAGCATATTATGGGGGTACAGATGTTTAGGTTACATATGTTGCCCTTGCTCCCCCTTCCCCCGAGTCAGAGCTTCAAAATTGTCCATCCCCCAGATGGTGCGCATCACACTCATTATGTATACATATAGTCATCCCCCTCCCCCCTTCCACCTGCCCAATGCCTGATAAATGTTATTCCTATATAAGCACTTAAATGTTGATCAGCAAAACCAATTTGCTGGTGAGTACATGTGGTGCTTATTTTTCCATTCTTGGGATACTTCACTTAGTAGAATGTGTTCCAGCTCTATCCAGGAAAATACAAGAGGTGCCATATCACCGTTGTTTCTTATAGCTGAATAGTATTCCATGGTATACATATACCACATTTTATTAATCCACTCATGTATTGATGGACACTTGGGTTGCTTCCACATCTTTGCAATTGTGAATTGTGCTGCTATAAACATTCAACTGTCACAAGAGCAAACAGACAACCTACAGAATGAGAGACAATTTTTGCATGCTACAAATCCGATAAAGGGCTGATAACCAGAATCTATTTAGAACTCAGGAAAATCAGCAAGAAAAAATCAAACAACCCTATCAAAATGTGGGCAAAGGACATGAACAGAAACTT
>CAUYSK010080487.1:0-26922 GCA_963575035.1 Avahi laniger | reverse complement strand
TGACAACCTCAGGTGTAATGTGCCTCACACTTCCCCTTCCCCCAGGACCCTCTCCCCTCCTGGAGCACATGGACAGGGGAAAATTCAAATGGCTAAGAAACATGGAAGAATGTTCAACATCACTAAGCATCAGAGAAATGTAAATTAAAACCACAATGAGATATCATCTCATACCAGTCAGAATGGCCATTGTAAAAAAGTCAAAAAACAACAGATGTTGGTGAGAATACAGAAAAAAAGGGAACACTGATACACTGCTGGTGAGAATGTAAATTAGTGCAATCCCTTTAGAAAACAGTATGGAGAGTCCTTAAAGAACTAAAAATAGAACTACCATTCCATCCTGTAATCCCACTACTGGGCATCTACCCACAGGAAAAGAAATTATTGTGTCAAAAGGATACCTTCCCTCATGTTTATGGCACCACTACTCACAATAGCAAAGATATGGAATCAACCTAAGTGTCCATCAACAGATGATTGGATAAAGAAGATGTTTATATGTACATGCACACACACACCCACACACACACACACACACACACACATCATGGAATACTACTCAACCATGAAAAAGAATGAAATCATGTCTTTTTGCAGCAACATGGATGGAACTAGAGGCTATTATCTTAAGTGAAATAACTCAGAAACAGAAATTTAAATACTGCATATTCTCATTCATTGATGGGAGCTAAATAATGACTACACAGAGAGTGGAATAATAGACACTGGAGACTCAGAGGGTGGGAGGTGGGTGTGGGATGAGACATTACCTAATGGGTACTGTGTACACTAACTGAGGGTTACACAAAGAGCCCAGACTTCACCACTATGTAATATATGCATTTAACAAATACGTATGTGTATCCTGTAAATCCATAAAAATATTTTTTTTAAAAAAGAAAGCATGTTTACACTTGCCTTTCATTACTGTATACGTAAACTTGAGTAGTACAAACCAATGGGAAAAGACACATATTCTAATAACATATTCTCATTCTCGATGTTTGCTTACAAATGTGTTACTCTGTCAAACTCTTTCATTCACTGAGAGAAAACAGTTTATGATACCTCTTAAAAAATTCTATAGGAAAAAGCAGGAAATGAAGATAACATAGTGTTGCAGAAGGATGTGGATTACAGTTGTTTCCAAAATTTATAAACCTATGTTCATCCTTGTAAAACTGGGGATATTAAAACTTACTTCGTAGGAGACAGGATCAAGGCGGCTGACTAGACGCAGGTAGTATGTGCCTCCTCCACAAAGAGGATCCAGAATAGCAAGTAGATACTCAGCATTTCAAAGGGATTGTCTAGGAGATAATTGTCTGTCTAGGAGAGAACGCCAGGATTGACCAGAGGAGTGATGGGCACACTAAACGTAAGTAAGGAGAGGGTCCGGGGCAGCCTGCCTGGCTGGGGACTGGTGAGAGCTGGGAGAAGACCCTGCAGGAGGGAAAACAGTAAGGGAGAAATGCCCAGGGCTTCACACTCCAAATGGGCTTTTAGGATCTTAGCTACAGGAGAACTTTTCAACTCATACAGGCCTCAGGCCTAACATGGGGAGCTGCCTAGTAATTGCACAGAGATACTGCTCCAGAAAGGGAACCCACATGGAATCCCATGGGCATCCAAGCCTGGAGCACCTGCAGCTGGGCACCATTCTGAAAGCCTGGGTACCAGGAATCTATAGATGTGGCTGCTGCCGTACTGCTCTGAAGAGGAAGAGGGGAGGCTGGGGGCTCCTGTGCCATCCTGGGGAGTTCCCCACCACCTGCTGTGGGATGCTATTGAGACTGAGATATGAGCAGATCACACTTTCTGCAGCTTTTTGCCCATGTTGCCTGCTGAAACCTAGGAAAGTTAGGGGAAACTCTTCTGGACATTGATGTAGGCAAAGAATTCATGACTAAGACCTCAAAAACACAGAGAGCAAAAACAAAAATAAACAAAAGGGACTTAACTAAACTATAAAGCTCTGCCCAGCAAAAGAAAAAATCATCAGAGTGAACAGACAAACTACAAAATGAGATAAAATATTTGAAAACTATACATCTGACAGGGGACTAATATCCAGAATTTACAAGGAACTCAAACATCTCAACAAAAACAATTAAGAAAAAAATTAACCCCATTAAAGAGCGGACTAAGGACATGACTAGACATTTTTCTGAAAAGGAAAAACAAATGGCCAATAAGCATATGAAAAAATGTTTAATATCATTAATCATCAGGAAAATGCAAGTTAAAACTACAATGAGATGTCATTTCATACCAATTAGAATGACTATTACTTAAAAAAAAAAAATTACAGCCATCGGTGAGGATGGGAAGAAAAGGGAACTCTTATACAATGCTGGTGGGAATGTAATTTACTGCCACCTCTATGAAAAACAGTATGGAGATTTCTCAAAGAACTAAAAATAGAAGTGCCACTTGATCCATCAATCCCATTTCTGGGTATCTACCCAAGGGAAAAGAAATCAATATATTAAAAAGATGTCTGCACTTATGCGTTTATAGCAAAACTATTCATATTAGTAAAGATATTATAGAATCAACCTAGGTGCCTAACAACTCAGTAGTGGATAAAGAAAACATGGTATATTTACACAACAGAATACTCTTCAGCTATAAAAAAGAATGAAATCATGTCTTTTCCAGACACATGGATGGAGCTGGAAACTCTTCTTTTACATGAAACAACTCAGATATAGAAAGACAAATGCTACATGTTTTCACTTATAAGTGGAACTAAATAACGTGTGCACATTGCCGCAGAGTGTGGAATGATGGACAAATGGAGACTCAGAGGGGCGGCAGGGGTGAGAGAGGGGGATGATAGGAGGCTGCCTGGTGGATACAATGTGTGTTGCTTCAGTGATGGGCACACTGAAGGCCCTGACTTCACCACAATGCAATGTATCAGTGTAACAAAATTGCACTCGTATCCCATGAATATATGCAAATAAAAATAAATGGGAAAAAAACTTGCTTCTTAGCAAAGTTTTGGGAATTAAATGTCCTAATTTTTATAGAGCGTCTGAAGCATAGCACACACTATGTTGGCAATAAATGTTCATTAATGGGAAACAAAAGGAACAAAAGGGTGTTTATTCATTTCCTATTGCTACAGAGCAAATTACCACCAGATTTAATGGCTTAAAACAATACTTATTTCATCTCATGGTTCTGTAAATTTGGAAGGCCAGGTGGGCTCTCTGCTTAGCACCTAGCAAGTCTCATGTTAGAGGGGCGACAGGGGTGGGCTGGGGAAGGATTCACTTCCTAGCTCATTCGGGTTGTTTTAAGAATCCAGTTCCTTGTGGTTGTAGGACTGAGGTTCCCATTTCCTCACTGGTGGTCAAATGGGGACAACTTAGCTTCTCATTTTTCATCACACAGCAATCCCTATCTTCAAAGCCAGCATCAAATTCTCTTTTTTTTTTTTTTGAGACAGAGTCTTATTCTTTTGCCCGGGCTAGAGTCAGTGCCGTGGCGTCAGCCTAGCTCACAGCAACCTCAAACTCCTGGGCTTAAGCGATCCTTCTGCCTCAGCCTCCCGAGTAACTGGGACTACATGCATGCACCACCATGCCCAGCTAATTTTTTTCTATATATTTTTAGTTGTCCAATTAATTTCTTTCTATTTTTAGTAGAGATGGGATCTCGCTCTTGCTCAGGCTGGTTTTGAACTCCAGAGCTCAAGCAATCCGCCCACCTCGGCCTCCCAGAGTGCTAGGATTACAGGTGTGAGCCACCGCGCTAGGTCAGCATCAAATTCTTGTGATGAAAATCTTTCTGACACCTTCCGCATTCTTCTTCTGTTACCAGCTGAAGAAAACCCTCAGTTTTTAAAGAGGCTGATAAAATTAGACTAGGCCCACTTAGATGATCTTTCTGTCTTTAAGTCAGCTGTGCCCTAAAACAATATATTCATGGCAGTGCTATCTCATAGGTTCTAGATATTAGGGTATAGAAACTCAGTAGCCTTTATTATAATTCTGCCCACCACAAGATGGAAGGACAGAAAGAATAAAGAATAAAATAATTACATATTTTTCAGAGGGCCAGGCTGGTTCCCTGCAAAATCCTTTCTCTTTCACTTAATCTTAGTAATAGCATTACATGATAAGTAATGCTCTCATTTTATAGACAAGAAAACTTTAGCCATTAAACCACTTGTCCAAGGCCTCAGTGTGATTAAGTCTAATCCATGACTCCAAATTTTTATCTGAAAATAAGGAGGAAAAACACATTGACTGTGAAAATTAGAAAGTAATTAAAGACTTGATTTCTTCTATGGAAAATGATGTGATTATTGACAAACTTACCTAAGACCTATTATCCCTGCTTCCATATTTTCACTTCTATTCCCCCAACTCCTTGGTGACCTCAGACCTGTGAATTTTCTGCACACAATAAACTGCAACATTCCCCAAGTCCTCCAGGAATATGTGAAAGAACATACGTGGTTCCTGGCTAATGTGAACTTGTGCTGCTGTAACAAGCATATATTTCTAATGCCAATTGAGACTTATTCATTTGCATATGACTTTCTTTTCTAATCTTCCAGTTTGGAAACTATAGTTCTGGTGCTCAAATGCTGGAAATTCAGAGATTGACCAAAGTTTCTGGGGAGAACGTTCTGATAAAATTTAAACGCATGTGCACTCTATCACTTCTTTATTCCAGACTTTGTGTGAGCCTCTGGCGATTTTTCTGTGAATACCATAGACATAGCCTTAGCCCTCATTGAGTTGGAAGTCTGTAAGATTATGGGACTATATCTTGGTCCTTTTTTTATGAGATGGGACCAGGAAATAGTCACAATTGAAAAAGGTGCCACTCCCCCCAAGGGCTTTCCCTACAAGGTAAAGTTGTGGATGGTATAGTGATCAGTACTATGGGTCCTACCATTCCAACTTGGACCCCTTAATCTACTTGTGCTCAAAATTAAACTTGGTATAAACCTTGGGGTCTTCTAAAACTATTCACATATTTAACTTTTTGGTCTCTGTTTTATTTTTGTTTCTTAGTGGAAATTATTTTTGAAAAATTCTAACTTCTTCTGGAGAACCAAAAGAAAGATGGATTCTTTTTTCTCCTATTCAGTCAAAAGAAACAGGGAAGCAATGTGACCCTAGATCACTAACTCAGGAGTTCTGGCTGTCCTTGGGAGGGAGCCAGTGGCCCAGGAGAGAAGCCAGATGGGGTCAGAGACCTCAAACTGACAGATGTGGCAGAGGAGGATTCCAGGAAGAAAGATCAGAGGCTGGCCAGGACAGAGAGCCACTTGCCCAGATGCAAAACCCCAGAGAAGTGAAGGTAAAGGCTTGGGCAGTGTTTTGGCTGAGTCATGGGGGAAACTGGTCATCAGCTAGGGTCAAGTTTAGGACAAAGAAACACCTCCCAGGGAGCCTGAGAACAGAGAGGGAGGGCAGGGAAGAATGTATCTGTAGGACCTTGAAGAGTTAGTAGTATTTACATAATGGTTTTATTTAACCCCTTTCGTGGTCCTACCATATATATCTTAATGTGACAACACATCCATCTCCTGAGAATCAAAAAATAACAGAGGCAGCAAATAGATCTGCTTCACTGTACATGGGTTATGAAGAAACAAAAAAGCAAGAAGTTACAGAACAGAGAGAGCGAGAAGGAACTGCCTTCGAAATTGCCTGTTCTTCCTTAATTGCACCATCACAACATTAACTTTCATCTGGTGAATTTGCTGACCCCGAAGCAAAGGCTGGTGCCAAGTGTGACCCAGTCCTCTACCTCTGAGAGAGGTGATATTAGAGAGAGGAAAGGATCAAAGGCTTCATCCTAAAGTCTTTCCTCAGTTTATGAAAGAAGATCCTGGACCACAGTTTATTTATTCTGAAGAGTTTTGCAAAATGCCTTTGCCTATGATACTTCTTAAAAGTCCTATTTAAATTACAATCCATTTGAAGTTTACTGAACAGCACATTCTATTATGTCTGCATGTTTTCTTCTTTAAAACAGTGTTCTTGCTCCTAATGTTTTTATGATAATTCTAAGCAAATAACTAACTAAAACAACTCACACAGCATAATGCCTTCTTTGGACCAGACTGACCTAGGCAATGAGGACACAGATGGAAAAGGTAGATCAGAATTCCATCAAATAAATATAGAAAAAAAAAAGATGGAATTAGAAAATCATCCCTTGGCAACCACAAGAGTAATAATTGTTTCAGGCAAGAATCTTCAATGGATGCTAAAATTAGTGGGTGAAAGTATTATGAGAAACAAGATATTTGCATAGTCTCAAAGTATTTCCCCATAAGATACTAATTAATTACAAAAAGAAAAATAGTAACTTCACAGTGGAGAAGCCTGGCAGACACCACTTCAATGAAGCAATTAAAGTTAATATCACAAAAAATGGGACAAATCCACATCATGTGCCTCATGATATGATGCACCGAGAAGGACGCAACATGACTTCTGTGGCTTTTCTGTCAAAATCGCGTCTAATTATGAGGAAACCTCACACAGACCCAAATTAGGGGACATTCTATTAAATAACCAGTCTCTACTTTTTAAATGTGATTTTTAAAGTTTATTAAAGACAAAGAAAGGCTGAGGAGCCATTCCAGATTCAAGGACAACAAAGGGACATTAACAGATCAGACACATGACAACTAAATGCAATGTGTGATCTGGATTAGACCCTGGACCCAGATCCCTGGGGTTAGTGGCACAACAAGTGAACTTTGAATAAGACCTTTAGATTAAACAATAGTATTGAATCAATGTTAATTTCATGATTTTTGATAACTGAGCTGTGATTATGTAAGAAAAGGCCCTTGGGCCCGACGTGGTGGCTCACACCTGTAATCCTAGCACTCTGGGAGGCCGAGGCGGGCGGATCATTTGAGTTCAGGAGTTCGAGACCAGCCTGAGCAAGAGCGAGATCCCGTCTCTACTAAAAAATAGAAAGAAATTACTTGGACAGCTAAAAATATATAGAAAAAATTAGCCAGGCATGGTGGCACATGCCTGTAGTCCCAGCTACTTGGGAGGCTGAGGCAGAAGGATCGCTTAAGCCCAGGAGTTTGAGATTGCTGTGAGCTAGGATGACGCCACGGCACTCTAGCCCGGGCAACAGAGTGAGACTCTGTCTCAGAAAAACAAAACAAAACAAAACAAAAACAAATAAAAGGCCCTTGATATTCTGAAATTCACATTGAAATATCTAGAGATAAAGAAGTATCATGTGTCCAACTTTATCCAAATATTCAAAATTAAGTGTGTGTATAGATAGGTGATAGAATGAGAAGCAAATGTGGTAAACTTTTAATATTTACAGAGAATCTAGGTAAAGGTCATACATAAATTCTTTGTATATATACTCTTAAAAAATTTTCTGTAAGTCTGAAATTATTTCAAAATAAAAAGTAAAAGATAAAGATAGTTCAAAAAAAGTAGACGTGGTCTCTGCCATTATGGACCTCACAAGCTCGTGGGGACGGCAGGGCAAGTCACCAGAAAGAAATAAATGTAATTAAGCAAACTAAGGGTGTTGTAAGGGCACAGGGCATGAAATATAATTTCTAGAAGTAAAAGAGAATAGACATTTTCTAGAAAAGACATTAAGTGTGAGTTAAGCAAATGCACTGCCTTCCTAGCCCTTAGGAAAATATTTGGGCTCATAATTCTGAAAAGTCCAGGGAGTTGTCCCATGTTGATAAAAGAAAGGCTGTAGCTCATAGACCACTCTATCCAACCATTCATATTTTCATTCGTCCAGTAACATGGTTGCAATATTGTGATATAATAAGAAATATGCATTTGGTCTCTGCCCCCAGTTCCTGGCATAGAGCTTTTAAAACCCTTGTAATTTCCAGAGTGATAGGGTTCTAGGAGTATCTTTTATTCTAATATTTGGTCTTTGACCCCAATTCCTGAAACAGAGCTCCTAAATCCTTCAGAATTCCTGGGTAATAGCAGCATCTTCTGTTCTAATGAAGTGACTCTTGGTGGGCTCCCTGATGGGGACTGGTCACCAGAAGGACCAAGCCTCTATTATGAGCTTGGAGCTGTCAACCCTACCCACGTCCTCTGGAAAGGGGAGAGAAAGTGCAGATTGATAATCTACCATCCTAAGGTGATGAAGGCTCCATAAAAATGCCTGAACTATGGGGTTCTCAGAGCTTCCAGGTTGCTGAACACGTGGAGGTTGCCTGGAGAGGGCATGAAAGCCCAGGGCCCCGACTCTCTCCCTCTGGTCTTTTATCTGTGTCTTTTGTAAAACCCATTCTAATAAACCAATAAGTGTAAGTAAAGCATTTTTCTGAGTTCTGTGAGCCACTCTAGCAAATGATGGACCCCCAGGAGCGGGTCGTGGAGACGCCCATTTCACAGATCATCAGTCAGAAGTTTCAGCAGCCTGGATTTGCAATTGGCATCTGAAGTGGGGAGAGTGGGGGTGGAAATCTTGTGGGACCGAGCCCTTAACCTGTAGGATCTGACTTAAACTCCACGTAGATAGTATCAAGATTTAATCAAACTGTAGGACACCCAGTGGGTGCCCTGTCAGAAAATTAATGTATGTGTAAAAAATCCACACATCTGATGCCAGAAGTGCTCTGCGTGCTGTGTTGAGTGTGAGGGTAGGAAAAGCAGTTTGCTTTTTCGTATGTCATACAATGGTCATCTATCCCCTCTTGGCTCCCCTAGACCGTCAGCATCAATTAAGCAATTTTACACTTTATACCCAAGGTACAGTGACACTGAACATCTCTTTCTTTGCCAGCAAAGGTCCAAGTATTTTAACGTCTCTCTTTTAATTGTTTTGAGGTTCACCATAGTGACAGGATGCCACGACAGAGTCCTCAGCCTCATTTAACTTCGTGATGACCAATCCAGATACATGTCCACTTTTCTCTAGGAAGGGAGAACTACACACCTGCTAGGTATTGAGGCAGGAGTCTACATAAGTAAAGGAAAGTGTTTCCAAGCATTTCCACCGTGTACACAGAGGCAAGGAGATATTAGTACCCCTGATGACTGGGTATGAGTCAGAGGAGGAGAGACTTTTTGGCAGCTGACAAGAAGAGCTTCCCAAGGTGATGCTACCTGGGCTGGAATAGGAAGTCCTGGCAAGTTTGAGCCACTGAGAATTTAAAATGTATCTTCTTATCTTCAACTCCAATAGAGTTATTTCACTTTTTCCAGAATCATTGGCTTTAACTGAATTAGTAAACTAATTGACTTCTGAATTCACAATATAGATGACCAGGAATCCAAACAGAAACAGAAGCTTCCTGACTCTCCCTGATCTAATTCTGGTCAGTTCTAGGATGATATTTTCATTTTCATCACTGGGACCTTCCACAAATATACACCTATGACTGAGTGGTTATGAGTACTGTCATGTGACATGCATGCATGTTTTATTTAAAATCAAATTCCCAAGAAAATAGTCTTATTTGCTCATTCAATATCTATTCATTCATTCAATGAGAACTGAATTTTCTCTGAACCAGATTCCAAGTGCAGACTTGTTGACATGTCATCAGAACTGAGGAAACGCTGGACAGAATGTCAGAAGGTCTAGTTTGAGCTCTAGTTATGCCACTGTGTGCGTACAGTTTCTTGGGTAAATGGCTTCTCACCTCAAGACCTTGGTTATCTCTCCTGTAAAGCAAGGATGCATTAACAATCACCTTAGTACCTTCCAGCACTGTGGTTTAAATAATTATTAATAGAATTGATGGTCTACCTGATGTTCCAAAGGATATGCCTCACACTGAAAATCTCATTCAAGGGAAAATATACTAATGAGGGCAGGACGTAGACACTGCTGCAAAATTGCTCAGTACAAGTAGGAGTGTGATTTCCCCAAAGATGGAGAAAGAGTCTCCCAAAGGAGTTAAAAAGAAAGATAAGCTTTGGGAGAAGAGAGAATCTGACCAGGTCAGAGAAAAGAGAAGATCTGCTCAGATGAGAGAATGGCTGTCTCTTCTAATACCTGGGCAGGACACATGCAGACAGAGTGAGGCATGGAAATGAAGCACAGACTGGAGTTTGCTTGCAATGGATGGAATTAGCCTCTAAAAACTTTACAAGGAAAACTTTTGAAATACCCCTTCTTTATAAAGTGAAGGACATTTTCATTGACTTTGGAAAAAGATCTAAAGATGACTTATAAGTTATTTTGAAGGTCAGAGATGCTATGATAAATCTTACCAAGCAACCGTGTTGTTTGATATTGGACTCACTGTTCCAGAGGGAGGAGTATTTTCCTTGCAGACACTTAGGATGTTTAGATACTGGATCTGTCTCCTTTTCCAGTGTGACAAGATATTGAGTTATTGCTTCATGAAAGAACTGGAAACCACCCTGAGATGCTGTTTATTTCTTAACTGTTTTTCTGTAAGCTGCTGTTTTAAATTCTAAACAGCTTAATAAAACTTTCCAACAATTTCAGCATTTTCTAAATTCAAGAGGCCATCTTTATGGCTTTTGGAAGAAAGTCCAGGAGTATTGTCACTAAGCAATTTCAGGCAACAAGCTAATTTTAACAGTTGAAATAATAACAAGTGAAGTGACGCCATTTAAAATCCCCTAACGACTCAGTGTGCATGTGACTAACACCCCATCACCTCACCAGCTGATTCAGAGGGATGAGTGTGTGTTACACAGGAAGATTTTAAATGTCTACCTCAGCCGCTTTGCCTTTGGTCAGTGGAGAAACTGACTAAATCAGCTAAGTCGTTGAACCAAAACTGTGGCCTTTTAGGGGTCCATATGGTTTTGGACCAGCAGCGTAGGGGAGGGCAGTTGAGGAAAAGCCTGAAGGTGGGCTCCCATCTGAACCCTTTCACTCCTTGAAACTACCAAGTTGCAGCTTGGAGCCAAACAGACCTGGAGCCAAGCCACGGGTTTCCCAATACGTGTGGCAAAATCACTCCATCCACACAGCCATCCAAAGCAGATATTACAGTTTCCGTTTTTTCAGAAGAAAATTAGGTTTAGGGAGGTGAAGTGACTTGCCTTAAGCTTGCTTCTTGCAGAGCTGGGATTTGAACCGAGGTCACACTCCAAAGTTCCGTGCTGCTGCCCCTTGGAGAGAGGCTGTTCTCCGCCTGGGCTCAGGTTGAGATCTTGCCTCCTTCAAACTTGACTTCCTGTCTCCTCTTCCCTCCCCTGGAGACATGCCTACCCCTATCCTTGGCTGTTGGCAAGGGACACATCCCCTTCCTTTTCAGACTATAGTTTCTGTACCTATCCGCCCTTTCTTGGCCCTGTGATGTGTCGTGTCCAGAAGCTGAAATGCAAGCAAGCTATAAATGGCTGATCTTGGCAGCAGATCCATCACAAAATCAGTCCAGAAGTTGTTCCCATGCAAATTAATAGCTGAAACAGACAGCCCTGTAAGGATGGACCAGTGTGCTCACTGAGGGGAATCTTGCTTTTCAGTAGATTTCTCCTTCCTGTTTCATATGTCATTATTGGCACAGAAGGAAATGGGGTTGAAAGGTTTGCATTGTGATTGGGATTTGGCAGGGCTTGAATTGCTTGAGTTAAATATTCAGATGCTCTAGACTTCCCCTTCTGTTTCAGAGCTGATGGTTATTTTCCTGTGGATTAGAGGTTACATGGGGCAGCTGGCAATAATGTATCTCATCATTAGGAGACAGAAAGAAAGGTTTTTCCCTTGTTTCTGTTCATAGGGAGACAGTGCAGGCACATTGTGAAACCTCTGCCGTATTGTTTGCTGTCTCGGTGTCTGAGATCTAAACCCAGTAACAAGTGCTCGGCACCTCCATCTCCCTCACCTGTCCCAGCACAGCCAATCCATTGCATATAAAGCCCTGTGAGTTTCACCTCCCTAATCTTGTTCGAATCCATCTAAGCTTCTCCATTTCCGTTGCCGTTGCCCTATTCCCAGCCACCACCGTCTTGGTACCGGTTGACAAAGTTATCTCCCCATTGATCTCTTTGCTTTCACTCTGCTCCTGCAATGACCCATTCACACCAAGCGGCCAGACTGAGCTTCTCAAAATGCATGTCTTCTCACTCTGCCTTCTTGGTTGTGACATTTTAGTTACTCCTCCTTGACCTTAAGATAAAACGTAAACTTAGAGATGTGGCCTGCCTGGACCCACAACACGCAACCCCTGCCTGCCTCTCCGACTCGGTCGTGCACTGCACTTGCCCACACTCCCTTGGCTCCAGGCACACCACCCACCAAACTGTCTCTGGACGCCAGATCTTTGCATTTGTCCTCCACTCTGCCAGGAATAATGTCCACACTTCTGCGTGTTCTCAGCTCAATTGCCACTTCCTCAGAGAAGCTTTCCCTGACTACACCCCTCCAGCTAGGTCATATTCCTTACTCTGTTTATCACTTACACTCTGAACTCTCTTTTGCTGGAGGCATAACAGTTGTAGTTTTAATTCTTTTTGTCATTATTTCTTTGATTTTTGTCTCCCTTTTCAGACAGTTAACTCCTGGGGTCAGAAACAGCTTCTGATTTTTTCCTAACTATTGAATTCCTAGTGCTATGGAAGATCATGAGCTACCTTACAAAATTAATCTCTTCAGGTTACTTTTGAATTTTTGATGGTGTAAATAAATTAACACAAAGAGGAAGACTTCCAAAAAATGTTGCTAGCTTAATACCACTGTTCTCACTGATGGGCTTGGTTAATTACGAGCTTAGGGGAGTCTTAGTCAATGGGTTAATTAAAACTAGATAGATGAGCACCCTTCACCTCTTATGGCAATCGTTGTTTAAATTGTAAGTGAATTAATGCAATTTTCTACAACAAACACTCCAAAAGATATAATTTTCAATAACCAACATATAAATCTGAAGGTTACATGTCAATATTATTTGCAGATACATTTAAAACAAATTCCTAAATGTTATAGGAAAGCTCTTTGTACTTTTTAGTAAACTCAGGTAGATGAAAACATAACACCACAGTGACAAGATACAAAATAATTATAGATTTAACTTCAAATAAAACTTTGGTAACTGTTACATAAATATTCTTTAATCTTCTTTCTCATCTTTCTTAAAACATATAACCCAGTGTGTTGCATGCTCACAAACATTTGTGTGTCAACAACTTCACTGAAATTTCCTCTATTACACGCCACTTAGACCTGTGGCTCAGGGGTTTCAACCATACTTGTAAAATTGTGGCCAAATTTCCCTATCAAAAGCTGAGACCTCTCTGAGTGATATGTTAAATCTACTTGGTTTATTTTGTTTCTGATTTTCCATTTTATCTATTTAGAGAGGGGACTGTTGCACTTCTTACTGATTTTTTCAACTAAACTTAAGCTTATAGATGAATCATGTTGCTTTATTTTTATCTCACATGCTCAAGGTGGTGAGCCTACTTTCATTTAGAATCCACTAATTCATAATTTGGGAGTGTGTAACAGAGACAGGGTTTAGTTCTACCTTGGGGCTATGTGAGAAAAGCTTTTGGGGAAATTGATATTTTGGCAAGCATATTTGTATAAATAAGGTATAAACTGCTCTCATTCTGCTAAAGACACTATTTACACATCATGAATGGAAATTATCTTTATCTATGCATTAAAGAAAGCTGTCCAACAAAAATATAATACAATCCACATATGTAATTATAAATGTTACAGTGGCCACGTTTAAAGAAATGAAAAGCAATGGTTAGAATTAATTATAAAAATATAGTTTATTTAACCCAATACATGCAAAATATTATCATGACAACATGAAATCAATACAAAAAGTATTAATGGCATATTTTATACCATTTTTCTCAAACTCAATCTTTGAACTCTGGTGTGCGTTTTACACTGACTGTGTATTTCAATTCAGATTGGAGACATTCCAGGTGCTTATTAGCCACGTGTGACTAGTGGCTACCCAACTGGACAGCCCAGGGCTGGAAGACTTCGTTCCTTTCCCCTTCTTCTTCCTTCTTTTCTTCCCCTTCCTATTTGCTTCATGAGTCATTGATTGTATAGATATTTGTTGCAATTGATAGTCTGTTTACAAAGATGGCCTATATTAACCACAGCACATGAATTATTTTCTTTCTCTAGAATCCTCACTAAGACTTAGCCATCATGAGTACCAGGTTCATATGTTCCAGCTTCCAAATGTGAGATCAAGGCCTGTCAAGTTCAAGTGAAAATAAAGAGAAATTAAGACTGAATTTTTGAGCTTAAGAAAGTCTTGGAAACTCTGGAACATTCAGTTAATTGTTATGGGGCCTTTGGGGTTTAGAGAGTTGAATTTTAAAGCCTGCCACACTGAGTTCTGACAAAGCTTTGGACGTGCACAGCCTGAAGTTTTAGCCTATATGGATTTGCATGCCAGGGGCTATGTTCACAGGGGCCATCCCCAAGCCCGGTGTTGTCCACAATGGCCCCTCAGATCAAAGCACTCCCGTTGAGAAGGAACAGATGCAAAAGCACCAAGACAATGAGCAACACAGAGCAGCTTAACTGTCTCCCTTTAGCGATGCTGGTGAGTGCATTTGATTCAAGCAATGGATTTTTGTGTGGTGGATTCCATTTACAATCTTCTGATATAACAAAACCACAGAAAATTAAAAAAAGAATTCAGGTGAAAATTCAGACTTCTCAGATGAGACTAGTGTGCAATCATTACCAATAATGAGGAAGAGCTGTGTACACTAACAGGTTAAGATGTCTGTGATATTGCCACATGAGTAAGCTATAAGTCATTATACATTGCACATTGCATGATCCTTGGCAAAATGTACATGTTCACTTCTTACTTTGTGCAAATTTTAATAGTGCAACTATTGGTCATTTTCTTTTTGTGTGATTTTTGGAATTATTATTATCAGTCACCATTAGTAGTGGTGGTAGCAGGAATACTGTAAGTGCAAGTCAGTTGTGTTCCAAAAAGCTCAAATGACAGGATATCAGGCATAGAAAACTTCTACCCTTTTTCCCTGAGCTTGTCCTGACCTTGACCCATCCTACTCTGACTTAGATCCTCAGTGAATTTAGCTACTATAAACTGGTCATCATTAACACGTACTGATCATTCAGTAACAGCTTTACTTGCATTTGTTGAATCTTCTTAACAGTCCTAGGGATTAGGTATTACAATTTCATTTTAGAGACGAATAAATCAAGACACAGAAAGATTAAGTCATAGAACCAAGATCACACATCTGGCCAGGGTTAGAACCAGAATATGGTTTGACGTCTCCACGATGGAAACCCTCCCGATGCCGGCATTCTCACACCACTTGGGGGCCTGTGGGCAGCAGGTACCTGCACCCTCAAGTACAACAGCCACTTGGTTTAGGTAAGACAGGGGTTTTATTTAGGGGAATAAAATCTCCGCTTTATGCAGCTGGAAGATAGGTGGTCGGCAGAGTTGACAGTCCACTAAAATTGCCCACAAAACAACAGTGTCAACTTGCTGAAGTGTAAGTCAGAAAGAACGGGGTGCCTAGAGAGGGCCAAAGTGGGTGTTTTCACCATTCTAATGTCTACGAGTTTTGTGTTTTAGAGAGAATTTGAGCTGCAGAAACTGTCACTGTCAACAGGCTACAATTTTAATGACATAGCTTTAATTGGGAAATGAATCTCATGCTTGTGAGAACTGTAGAATCCATCTGCAGAGTGAATTCTCTTGAGTGCTGCCTGCCTAACAATCGGTGTTATTTTGTTTGTGAACTGCTTGTTTAGCATTGATTTTGGATGGAATTTTAAAAATCATTATTATTATTATCCCTAAAGGGCTTCAAGTTACAGTCACAAACGCCACCAAATGTAAGGACTGATGATGACAAATCGTCAAAGTCTCTTTCCTGTTCCTTACTAATTTCGTAATGTTACCCTAACAAACATCGCCAGCCACCATGTGTCAGCCTTGGATGAACTTTGGCGTAATATGTTTTACCCAGTCTCTATCTACGCATGTGTTAAAAAACTTAAAAACCTATGCAGTGAAGAATTTTAACCAACTGAGCTAACCTGCCACGTTGCAGCAAAGAATTTTAAAAGATTCCTGGCTCCCTCCCAAACGTTTTCTCGTAAGCTGTGAGATTCAGATATTTGAGAAGAGGAATAATGGATTGCTTTTGTACACATCACTTGAGATTAAACACCTCAAACACCTTGTCTGTCTACAGGCACTCCACAATCCCAGAATTGCTTCTTGATTAACCCAAGATATTTCTATTTGACTCTAAGTATGTTGTTTCCTTGGCCACCCAAGGATGTATTTGACAGAAATTTCCGACAGCATCTGAAATGCATCAGTTCTGATTTTGGTTAGGCAGGTGACTTTCCCCTCTGTGTTTCTATTTTCTCATTTGTAAAATGAGTGTAATAACCCATGTTCTGAAGAATCACTGAGACAATAATGGAAGATGATGAATATGTTTAGCACAAATCAGAAATAGTTTCTTTCTTCCACCAGGATATGCTTCAGAAGAAATGTTAAATTGATCTAAGAAGAAAGAAGTAGTATACAAGGAACAACCTTAAGAAAGAAATTGGTAAACATACGGCAAATCTTTTAAAATTTTCTTTAAATGTAATAATTGTACTAACAATGCCTTATTTAGTGGATAGCAGATCATGGGGAGAATTGAGATGCTAGAAACAGTAGCATGAAGGTGAAAGAAGGATAAAACCAAGAATTTTAAGGTCCTTCTGAGGCTGTGCAAGGAGATAGCTTGCTTAATTAGAGACTTTAAGATAATTACACATGTTAAAAACTTTAATGGCTACTACCAAAATAATAGGCAATAGATAACTTCCAAACAAAGACAAAGGAAAACAAAAATAAAACATAATATAAGCTAGATCATCCCAAGAGAAAACAGGAAATAGGGTGGGGAGAGGGGTGAACAAAGAAAATACATGATAAGTAGAAAACACAGCAGAAGCATGTTCAAATCTGTCAGACTGAAATGAATTTAAAACATTCACATGTTACACACAAATAAGTAATGTATGTAGTAAATCTTAGAAATACTTTCGAATGGTCAGGGAGGATAAACAATAAATATAGAATAGTAGTTACCTTTGGTTTTGAGAGGAGATTGATCAAAGAGAGCAAAAGCTTGCAGGGATAAAAATAGAAATCATTCTACCAGCCAGATACCCCAGCGTGTGGAATTATGGGACACCCACCATCTTTAAGCTGATACTTTTGGATTGATTAATATGGGTCCCAGCATTCCCATAGGAAAGAATTTTAGCCCTGCTTATGAGTGAAGTTCAGACCCATATAGACATGTCTGATGTATTGCTTTTAATCAGCTTTTGGCTGACTGTAAACATTCTTCTTGAAAGTAATAATTGCAAACAGAGAAAACCCTTGAAAAAGAATTGCTCCTTTTCCTAAGGCCCTCCGAGGAACCAAAAGCCTTGAGAAGTCCCAGGGACCAAGTGCCAAGAGCTAAGGTGAGTTTCTATACTCTGTTCTTTCTAGAACTCATGGCTTTTTTTTCACTGAGGACTTGGTGTTGATCGAGCCCAAAGAACTAGACGCTTCTTTCTTCTATGTTGGAGAAGTTTGTTTTCCTTTCACCCTTCATTATTGCTCCCTGCAATCTGGCTCCTTACCTCTCATCTGGCATTCCTGTCCCATGACTTTGACTCTCTCGTGAGGCCAGCATCTCTTCTCCGATTGCTGCCAATGGCAGGGGTGTTTGCTTTAGCCCACGTCCCGTCTTTCTTCTGTGATGTCCCACAAAATGTACCCCTCTAATTGGAGGAGTCATTCTCAAACTCTAAAGCCTTCAGGGGCCAGGCAGACAGAATAACTGGGGGAGGCAGGCTGAGTGGAAGGGGTGGGAGGTGGACAGCTGGTGGTCCCTCATAAGCAGACTTTGGTCCTTAGGGAACATGGCATAAAATAAATGAGGGAGACAGAGAACTGGAGACACCAATCATCAAGATGGCTGAGACTTCCAGGGACTACACCTGACAGACCAACCCCCTTCAGTCCTGTTGGGTAGAGACCTATAAGCGGAATTGCTGAGTCACATGGTAAATCAACATTTAGCATTTTGTGGAATTGCCAGTTTTCCAAAACAGATGCACCATTTTATATACCCATAGCAGCACATGGGAGTTCGGATTCCTCTACATTCTCACCAGTTCTTGTTATTGTCCGTCTTTTTGATTACATTCATTGTACTGGGTGTGAAGTAGTATCTCATTGTGGTTTTGATCTGTATTTTCCTAAAGTGATGCTGAACACCTTTTCACGTGCTTAATGACTAACGTAAGCTTTTAATATTGGATATAAATGGTTTCTCCCAAAAAGGACATTTCTCTCCTCAGGGGGACCACGTGTCTACCCAGGGGTATGACATTCAGCCAGGCTTTGAGACTCACCAGTTACTCATTTCCACACTTCCGGGCCAGAGAGAGCAGATTCCCAAGCAAGAGGTAGAAGGCCAGAGATTTATGCCTCTGTCTCTCTCTTTCCTCCCCTTCCTGATAAATGTAGCTGGGCTTTTCCTGGAACAAATTCCATTAGACAAATTCTCCACCAGACCATCAACTCAGGAGGGCAAAGGAGGAGCTTGTTTTTAAGAGTTGGGGCCAAACCACCCAGTGCTTCCTGTGCCAGGTGAACAGGAACAGCGGCCGAAGTCACCCGTTACTAACCCCTCACCCATGACTGCCTGAGAGGTATTTCTCAGGCTTTAACCATGAAACCTGCTTCCTCTCTCCCCTCCAAAGCCCAGCCCAGAGACATATGATAAAATCACTCAGCAAATGGAAAATATTTTGTGCTTATTCGAAGAAATGTGATCCATCAAAAATGAGCTGACAAGTCCTTTCATTTCCAAGGACAGTGTCCACATACTCCAGGCTGCCTCTGGACCTGGAGTTAGACAAGTCCAAGCTGCAGGCCAGTGAGGACCATAATGACATCTTTATGGGTAATACTCTAGCACAGTTTTAGGGCACCATCTGCACAGTCAGACCGCCCGGCTTTCAGCCAGCTCCTTCATTCACTAGCTGTGAAAATTGGGCAAGTTGCTTAACCATCCCTTAATGCCATTTTACCATCTTTAAAACGGCAGTAATAAAACTCCCTTCATCATATGACTGTTCTGAGAATTGAATAAGGCAATAACTGCTTTATTAAATAAGGGCCTGGAACATACCAATCAATAAAGAAAAAAATGACATCAATATGATTTTGCCCTCAAAATGAGGGTCCTTCTGTTTCTCGAATCTGGTAAGTTTTGTCAAACTCTTAACTTCTTGTTAATAGCTGCAACATAGACTGTTAAATGTAGTTAGGTTTGACCAAATTACACAACTCATGAATTAACTAACTCATACTTGGTAATCTGAAGGAATTGGTAAAATCTGCACTTAATTCCTTGAACATTAATTGAACAACTATGGAACTGGGAGATCAGCCTAAATGGTAGCAATATCAACTAACTCTTTTTGGATAAAGATTTATTTGGAGCCTGGGTAGGTACCAGTTCAACGTGCTGTCTTAGAGAGTCCAGGTTGCTTTGGTGGGCACAGTGCCTAGCTCTAGGCAGGCTAAGCTTGCTGTACATTTCCTTTGCTATGGCACAACCAGAATGAAAACAAAGTCAAAGTTCTAGGAACCTCATTTATATTTTTACAAATTTGACAATAAAACCAAGTTTTTAAAGTATCTGGGAACCATACTAAGAAAGAAGCCAGGTGTAGCAAAAAGCAATTAGTCTGGAAACAGAAAAGGCAAAGATATATGGTAACTCATCTTCACTATACTAATTTCCTATTTCTGTTATGACAAATTACCACAAATGTACAGGCTTAAAACTACACAAACTTATATCTTACAGTTCTGGGGAAATATGAAGTGGGTCTTCCGGGGCTAAACTCAGCGCTGGCAGGGAGGCTGTCAAGGAGAACCTGTTCCTTGTCTCTTCCAGCTTCTCGAGGCTGCCAGGGTTCCTTGGCTCGAGGTGCCGTCCAGCAGTGGCAGTGCTCCGACCTCTGCTTCTAGGCGCTTCTCCCTCTCTAACTCTAGCCTTCCTGCCACCCTTTTATAGGGATGCTTGTGATTGCATTGAGCCTGCTCAAGTATCCGGGATAATCTTCCAGCTCACAATCCTTAACCTAATCACATCTGCAATGTAATCACATCTGTAATGTCCCTTTTGCCACGTAAGGCAACAACTCATAGATTTGGGGGATTAGGATGTGGACATCTTGGAGGGGGGCATTATTCTGCCTACCGTCTATTAATGAGATCTATGATGTTTGTGATGAGGATTCTTAATTTTGATGGCATATAATTTGCACCTTTTGAGACTACTTAAAGAAATCTTTCCACACTCCTAGGTCACAATAATGCTATTTTCTTTGATTCATCTTAGAGTTTCACCTTTTAGATTTCTGTCCTGCCTGTAATGCATCTGGACACCCTTTTTTGCAGTGAAAGTATTTCTATTTTAATCCGTATAGTGAGTCAGGTTTCTGAGCACCATCAGTTAAAATTGATGGATGAAACATTATCGACTGATATCTGTTGTCATCTTTATTGTGTATCACGTGGTCAAATGTGTGTATGTCTACCTGAGAGATTTCTTTTGTGTTCCACAGATGTGTTTATTTATCTTAGGGGCCACTACCATATTGTTTTTCTTTACTTCTATAGCTTTGTAATATATTTTAGTATTTGGCGTAGTATATCATTCATCTTTGCTCTCCTTTCCCCAAATTGACTTATTTATGAAATTTATGTTCCCTTATAGAATTTTGTGCATTTTTCTAGTAGATGCTTAAAAATATCTTTGCAACTTTGATTGTCACTGTATTGAATTCATAGTTTACTTTGAAGATAATTGATAGCTTTAAATATTAAGACACCTCATCCATAAGCATGGACTATCCCTCAAATCATTACATCAACTTTTATATCTTTGAGTAGAGTTTTAACGTGTTCTCCACAGGTTTTATATACTCATTGTTAAGCTAATTTCTAGACATTTTGGAGTTCTCATCACTATCTGGAATAATCTCTTATTTTCTTTTTCTTTCTTTTTTTGATTGATTTTGCTGGTATAAAGAAATACTATTGTTTTTGTGGGTTGATTCTGCTTTTCTCATATTACAATCCTTGCGTTATGAGAGTCGTACTGTTATTTCAGTTTATAGGTAAAAAATTTAAGTAATTGTCCATTTCCTCCACATTTTCCAGTTTGTGTGCATAAAGGTTTTTGTAATATTCATACATTATATCTTGAATTTCCTCGGCATCAGTTGTAACTTCTCCTTTTTTGTTCCTGATAGAGCTTAATAGGGATTTTTCTTTTCTGTTTTTCATTAGTTTGGCCAAAGGTGTGTCAATTTTGTTTATTTTTTCAATGGTCTGAACTTCTTGAGAATTAAGACCACAGACAGAAAAATGTCCAGCCACTTCTGGGACCCCATCGCATAGCCAAATACAAGCATAGGAATGAGCCCATCACAAGTACAAATGGCCTGTTAAAGAAAAAGTTATTCTGACACCTGTTCAACAGGTAAGGAAGACTATCCAGGACTATTGCAATGAAGAAGAGAGATGGGGCTCAACTCCAAATATAGCAAAGGCAGTGGGAGCTTTATAGCCAATGAGCAGAGTTAGGGGCTCAGTAGATGGAGAGTCACTAAGCAGAGACATCAAGGTAGGAGGGTTCATGCTTACCTTACCTAACAGGATTCTTGCCGAAGACAGGCCAGGGAGTATACATTGCAGGTGGGGGAGGGAACTGATCAGATATCAAGGTTGGGGGACTCTTTATAATAAACTGACTTAGCAGGATTCTTGCTGAAACTGGGCTAGGAGGGCCCAGCAAAGACAGGACAGACAAAGAAGGCAAAGGTCAAGACCCAGTGGAGAAGAGGGCATAGAAGATCTGGGTAGAGTTTGGTCAAGGAGAGATTGTTTGTCACCTGTGTTAATGAAAAATAAGCCAAACTCTGTAAAATAATTTAAATAGGTTTATTCTGAGCCAAATTTGAGGGACATGGCTGTCCTTAAAGCTTTACTTGAAGAAGCCCTGACCAAGTGGTCCTGCTGTGGTTGGGTTATGGTTTGGTTTTATACAACTCAGGCAGACAGGAATTACATGTAAAGCCATAAATCAATACATGGAAGGCATACATTGGTTTGGCCCCAAAAGGCGGGACATCCCAAAGCAAGAGCTTACAGGTTATAGGTGGGTTTAAAGACTCTTTGATTTGTAATTGGTTAAAGAAATGAAGCTTTGTCCAAAGGCTTGAAATGTTTTAAGATAAGGAAGTCTATTAATCAGAGACAAGCCACTAGACATAGACCCAGACTCAGTGATTTGTTATGTGAATTGAGGACCTGCACATTTGTCTCGCACAGCCCTGGGCCTGTTGTTGAGTTACAAAGGACATCTCCAAGAAGGGAGAGGGACATCATGAGGCATGTCTGACCTTCCTTCTCATAGCCAGTAACTCAGTTTTACAGTATCCCCTTGGCCAAGAGGGGTTTCATTCAGTCAGCTGGTCGGGGGACAGGGGGACTTAAGATTTTATTTTAGTTCACACCTGTATAGGGGAAAAAACTAATATTTCTTTATCCATTGCTGGGCTCATGGCTGAGGCCCCCTATAGCAAAAGACAGATTAACAAGAGAAAAGCAGAGAAATTTATTTAATAAGTTTTACATGACACAGGAGCATTCATACAGAAACAAAGACCCAAAGAAATGGGATAAACCTGTGTATTTTTTATACTAGGTTTAATGAAGAAGTGGGATGCTCATGGAGAAGTATGACTAGATAAAGGGGGTATGACCTACTGATGATAAGCTGGGGGAACTTAGCAGGGCATGTCTGTTCAGATTTCTCTCTGTGTCCCTGTGTCTTCAGAGATGAGGATATTCCTTCCTTCCAGCTATAGGGAGGACACCTCTCAAATGAGGCTGTTATTACCTATTCCAGGGGAAGGTCAGGAAATGAATTCCTATATTTTATGACCTGCTTCAGAGGAAAAGGGGAAGGTGACCTTCCTGCTTCTGCTGTTTTCTCAAATGCCAAGGTGCCATATTTTGGGGTAGCATGTCCTGAATCCCATCACGTGTACTAACCTGATGGGGCTGTGTTTGTGTTATTTCCACCAGAGAGTCCATAAACTTTCTGAAGAACGATACTAGAGGATTAGAAATGAGGAGGGTGCAGGACAGGCATGAAAGAGGGTTGATGTTCCCTTAGAGTGAATCACAAGCAAACAGGAAAACAGGATCCTAGGAGATCGGAAACACAGTGAGAAAGGGCAAAGTAGCATCCTGTTTACCCAATTTTGAGAATTACCTACGTTGTGGAATGTACTCGAGTCACAGATTTTCAAAACTCTAGGTGAAATTCAGATGTGGGGCTAGTGATTCCTGCACCCTACAGAGCAGGAACTGGGCGCAAAAGAGGAAGATGGATGCGTATCAGTGATTTATTTATTTTTTGCTTTATTTTGATTTTAAATTTTATTTTGCTTCTTAGTTTTTAGGAAGAGTGGTGTGCCTCAGGTATTTAGGTATTTTTATTTGATGGTATTTAGGATGTTTTAAAGAAAATGTTCACTATCCAGGGCTCACAAGCAAATGTTCTAACTAAACCTTCATGTAACGTTAGAGATTACGAAACTGAGGATTAATCCTTCCCCAGCCATCCTGCTCCCCACCCTTCACATTTCTTCCATTTCCTCCTCCTTCCCAGTTACTATGTGTTTCACTGTTGAAATTGGGTGCAATCCATCAAATGATTTGATGGGTAGCCCCATTTTATATGTATGAGGGAACTTCAGAAAGTTCACGGAAAATGCCTATTAGGAAGAAACTATGCATGGATTTCAAAATCCCTTGCACCCAAATAAACTAATACTAACTTGTTATATCTGAAAAAGATCTAGTTTGAGGCATTAATAAGAATAAGACATCAGTTTGAAAACAACCCCTATCAGAGAAACATGAATTCTGTTAAAATTGAAGCAAGAACAAACATCAAATTTATGGTGACGACTGGGTGGAAGAATGGTGAAATGTTTTAAGCAAAGTTTATGGGGATGATGCCTCAAAGAAATCAGCAGTTTACAAATGCATAACTTATTTTAAGGGATGAGACCATGTTGAAGTTGGAGCCCACAGAGGGAGACCATTCACATAAATTTGCTAGGAAAAATTTCATGTTGTTAGTACCCTAATTGAAGAGGACTGACAGTTAACAGCAGAAATAATAGCCAACCCTATATACATCTCAACTGATGCAACTTACACAATTCTGACTGAAAAAAGTTAAAGCTGTGCAAACTTCCCACTTGATGGGTGCCAAAAACTGTTGCACACAGATCAGCTACAGACAAGAACAGAGCTTTCGATGGAATTTTAAACAAGCAGATTGAGGATCTTGAAGTATTTCTTCAAAGAACTGTAACAGGAGATGGAACATGGCTTTACCACTACAATCCTAAAGACAAAGCACAATCACAGCAGTGGCTATCAAGAGGTGGACGTGATCCAGTCAGAGCAAAAGGACCAGTCAAGAGCAACGGTCATGGCAACAAGATTTTGGGATACTGAAGACATTTTGTTTGTTGACTTTCTGGAGGGCCAAAGAATGAAAACATTCACTTATTATGAGAGTGTTTTGAGGAAGTCAGTCAAAGCTTTAGCAGAAAAATGGCTGGGAAAGCTTCACCATAGAGTTTTCTACACCACGACAATGATCCTGCTCATTCCTCTCATAAAGGGCAATTTTGCAAGAGTTTTGATGGGAAATCATTAGGCATCCACTTTACGGTCCTTCTGATTTGGCTCCTTCTGACTTCTTTTTATGTCCTAATGTTAAAAAAATCTATAAAGGGCATTCATTTTTCTTTCATTAATAATGTAAAAAAGACTGCATTCACATGGTTAAATTCCCAGGACCCTCAATTCTTTAGGCATGGATGAAATGGCTGGAATTATCACTTACAAAAGTGTCTTAACCTTGATGGAGCTTATGTTGAGAAATAAAGCTTATATATTTTTACTTTTATCTTTTAATTCTGTTTTTCTACAAACTTTTTGAAGTTCCCTTGTATTTCAAGGTACTCATAGACGCCTGCAAGCAGAGCTGACATTTTGGGCAGGTCTTCTCCCACTCTTTTGGAGACTGGGTTTTAGATAGCAGCAGGAACATTCTCAAGTTTGCTAATCCCACAGTTAGCCACCTCTTCTCTTGATGTGGAAAGATAAACAGAATGTTTAGCAGCAAACAGTTAAGATTAGTTGAGAAGTAGTTAGTCTGTACTTTTCTCTTCCTGAGCTCTTCCTTGATGCCTTGGAGCTATGCTTTCTTTTCTCAGGGGAGCCCCAGGTCGGGAATTGGGGCAAACCATAGGCAAGTGGTTGATAAGGGGTGTGAAAGGCCATTGTGAGACAGGAGTGACTGTCTGACAGAGATGGGACTCAGCCTGGCACTTTTCTCCTTTCTGTGGCCGCAACTCATTCTTATCCCTGAACTGCAAGGATTTTATGTTTATATTTAGGTTGTTGGAATTTTGAAGGTACAATTTTTATTTACTTATTTTTACCAAAATACCAATTCAAGAAATTCAATTTGTTCACACCCCATTTCCCCTCCATGGTAAGGTGCAGCCAGCATCTGCTGGCTGGGATCTACCACTGTTCTGTGGCTTCTGTATACTCTGCATTTGAGATGGTAATCACGGACCCTCCCTACAAATTGGTCAGTGGTTTGCAAGCAGAAAGCAGAGTAACTAATAAACTCATAAAATCATTGACTCCCTCATATTTCTGTTGTTAACAATCAGTTTATTTGATATGTTCAAACTGAAATATCTATAAGGAAATGTACAGAAATCCCCCTTCCCCTGATTTCATTACATAATTATAAAATTTATGCAGTAAGGTAGGTAAGTGGTTCTAAATCATATGATTCAAGAGCTTCCTAAAAAGTTAATGGCCGCAGGCACTGATTCTCTAAGGTGTGGTGTGTGGGGTCTACTGGGACCCTCAAAGTCCCAGGGTCATTAATCCCTGTCCCATCTTGCCCAATAGGGGTGCATCTTTGCTCTCCTCTAATGGGAGAGGGGAAGAAGCTGCTCTCTGCAAAGGGCATCTGCTCTTACTAATTTTTCTTTCATGTCTTCCAATTAAAATTACAAGCCCAGTGAGAGTTGACATTGGATCAAATATTTATGTGGTTTATCTAACAGATTGTAGCACAGCTAGCTTCTACCCATGTAGAAGGTACTCAACAAGTACTTATCAGATTGGATAATTGCTGAACTGAATGTTCTTTATAGGCTACTGAAAAGAGTTATAAACTGACGTAATTCATGAAAGTTAATGATACACTCAGATAATACTAAGTCGATGAAATAAATGTGAAGTATATAGTAGTAGTGACAAAGCTGACAACTTCCTAATTACAGAACCAAGTGCAGAATGACAGCATTAAAATGTACACAACCCTTCCTGGCTCTAGATCACGAGTGCTTGATTACCTGAAGAGTGGCATCGTAGCACCATTACAAAGATTCGTAAGGGAGCAAACATAATTTTCACCTCCGCTCTTCGTGAGTTCTCAGCTGGTGCTGCCTGTAACAAAACACAGATCAACAAGAGAAAAACAAACAGAAGTTTATGTCTCCTGAATACATGGGCAATAAACCAGAGAAATGAGAAAATCTGTATTAGATCTCAAAACTTAAATACCGCCGGGCGCGGTGGCTCACGCCTGTAATCCTAGCACTCTGGGGGGCCGAGGTGGGCGGATCGTTCTGAGCTCAGGAGTTCAAGACCAGCCTGAGCAAGAGTGAGACCCCATCTCTACCAAAAATAGAAAGAAATTAATTGGACAGCTAAAAATATATATAGAAAAAATTAGCCGGGCATGGTGGCACATGCCT
>CAUYSK010080482.1:0-39201 GCA_963575035.1 Avahi laniger | reverse complement strand
TTCTTTTCCCCAGTGTATGTTTTTGTCAGCTTTGTCAAAGATTAGATTACCATATGCAGATGGTTTCATCTCTGGATTCTCAGTCCTGTTCCAGAGGTCAATGTCTCTATTTTTCTGCCAGTACCAAGCTGTTTTAGTTACGACAGCCTGGTAGTACAGCTTAAAGTCCGGTAAACTGATACCTCCCAGTTCCTCTGGGACATTTTAAGAAATGCCCTCAGGAGCAGAGACTGAGTCTTTAAAAAATAACCAGAACTCAAATATAGAGTTAGTTTGACTTGTTATGGGTCAAAGAGATGCTTTGATGTTCCTAGAATTGAGCATGCTTCTGTTCCTTAAAAGCACATTTGCATAAAACCAGAATATATTAGTGTAAATGTGAAGTGGCATTGCTGGGCATCTCTCACACTCTCCTCTCCCCAAGACTTGAAACTTAATTACTTAGCTCTAGTTTTTAGAATCTTGCAATGATGGTTTTCTATTTTACTACATGTGTGATATCAATTTAAATACTTTTCAGATGTCAGCTTGGGGTGTGACAGTGTGTGTTGGGAATGTGACAGTGTGTGTTGGGAATGGAACTATCAGAGACACAGGAACACAAATGTTGTGCCTCTACCTGCCATATGCCTAACAGCCCTAAAGAGCAAGGTCTCATTACCAGTTCATGAGAAGTCTTCAATTGTAGCTCATAAATTCTTATTGAGGAGAGTTTCATTTTATGCACATCTAAATCATGAGAATTCAATTACGTATGCTACTGAGGGTAGAAAAGTAGAGATTCAGTAGCAATGTAAATCATATAAGTGATTCTGGTCAATGAGTATAAGCCCTGCAGTGAGTATTTGATGTAAGAAGTGAATTTGCTGTACTCTCAATATCACTTCCTTCTTGTCTCTCATAGTGGTACATTTCACCACACAGAGGGGGATTCTAGAGTTTTTATACAACATTACCACAAAATGTCAGCTTCATCTGGAGCTGCACTGACAGAATGGCAAGCTATTTCAAAGCTAGAGGAAAAAATGTAGCTGTATTGGAATTATTCAGAGAAAGCATGTTAGTCTCCAATGTGATGCAAGGGATTTCCAAGGGCAATTTATGTCCTATGACATGTTCATCTTATACACGAACTTCAGAATTGACTCCTGTGTAAGATGTGGCTCTGATGCATTATCCAGATAAAGGTAGATGGAAGGCCCAATTTTACAGAGTCTCTTTATTCTACTTATTGTCTATAAATGGGTTGGTTGTCTTTGAGATGGTCTGGCTTCTTTATGTCTTCCCAAACATAAGCATTTTCTTGACCTGATTTTTGAATAAAGTGTGAATAAAGGAACTGAATAGAAAATAATCTAAGAAGCAATCTACTTCTGATACATGTTTATGTTCATACTTCGGGGGAAAAGGGTAAGATTTTTAATTTCCAATTACCATATGCAAGCATCATACAATTTGCTCATATTTGAGGATATTTTAAACATAATATCATTGTATTAGGTTGCTAAAGTTACCATAACAAAGTACCACAAACTGGGTAGCTTAAACAAATAAACATCTTACAGTTCTCACAGTTCTGGAGGCTAGAAGCCCAAGATCAAAATGTTGGTAGGGTTGGTTGCTTCTGATGGCTGTGAGAAAGAATCTCTTCAATGTCTCTTGACTAGTTTCTGATAGTTTCCTGGCAATCTTTGATATTCCTTGGCTTGTAAGTACATTACCCTGATCTCTGCCTTCATGTTCACGTGGCATTCTCCCAGAGTACAGGTCTGTCTGTGTCTAATCTTCCTTATAAAAGTCCTAAAAAGACAATTGTTCTTGTAAAGTCTTTATAAATTTCCAAAAAGTCCTGCTGGATTAGAGGCTCACCTTACTCCAGTATTGACCTCATCTTAACAAATTGGGTCTGTAACGACCCTATTTTCAAGGAAGGTCACATTCTGAGGTACTGGGGGTTAGAGCTTTAATATATGAATTTGTAGAAAACACAATTCAACCCCTAATAATAATTAATTAACATCATTTTATTTTCTTTTCAGATATTATTTGGTAATGTACACATTAAAATGCAAACATTTGAGGTCAAAACTACATTTCAAAGTAATCAGTCAGCAAGTTTTGTTGTATGCCTCTTTTTTGTACTAAATATTATCAGATTGTTAGAAATGAAAAAGAAACGTAAAATGAGGACCCTTTTTTAAAATAACTTATCATACCACCTAGTAGAAGTGACAAAACTAGTCAACGATAGCAACCTGTTTTACACAGAAAAACACATTAAAACATCCAATTACAGAACCAAACATCCTAGATCTTTCCCATATAATCTGAAAACACTATATAATAAGATTTTTTTATTGTTACTTTTCCTACAGATATATTTTGAATCAATGTTCCTTGGCCATATCCCTGCGAATGTTAAAATCCATAAAAACGTGGGCCATATTTATGGGTTCAAAGGCTGTATACGAGATCTTCAAGTAAACAACAGAGAATTCTTCATCATTGATGAAGCACGACATGGAAAGAACATTGAGAACTGCCACGTCCCTTGGTGTGCTCGTCATCTATGCCAAAACAATGGCACCTGCATCAGGTCAGTATCACCCTCCTGAGCTCCAACCTGTATTGCATGACTCCAAATTCTTAAAACAACAAAAGTCAGCAGCATTGTCATCTGAGTGATAGAAAAGAAAGGTCCAGAACTCCTAAGTTTGTGTATGCATCACTCAGGCAATGTATACATGTGATGAATACTTGTTTCCTCAAAGAAATTTGCATGTTTTGGCTCCAGTGGCAAAAGATTCCCAGAGTCTGAAAATAACTAGGTAATTGGACCTGATTTTGGAAATTTCAAAGGAATTCAATTTTTTATTAGGTGTTCCTACTTTTTGTAAATGTGAATGAGAGGTTATCGTTTATTAATAATGGTTTTAATGTGTTCATTAATTTTAATTTTGTTTGTTTTTATTCATCTTCCAAAGAAATATCTACTTAGATTTCCAAGATTAGAGATGGAGAAAAAATTACTTATATGAGTTCTTTCTTTTTATTTGCAATCCTATAGTCTTTTTCCTTCTTTAAGCAGACTTATCATTCTTATAAGCTTAAGAAGATCTTAATTAAAATTACTTTCTGCTCCACTAAAATGTCTTGAAGGAATCAACCCTGAGGGAGTCTCATTTGCACCGTGTGGAACATATTCCCAAATTTCTTCAATCCTCTGAGTATTCTTTATTTCAGAACTACAAAAAATGACAAAATGGAAGATGAAACATGTACAAATTGTAATAATTCAAGTCAAGGAAAAATTGACCTAATCTCACAGGAAATATCTTATTTAATTCACCTCAGTATTTCCAAGGGGCAAGCTATCAACTAGTCAAGGGTGAATTTTCCAACAAAAATATACCTGTTAGTCTCCATCCTGCACATTATTCTGACCTTCCACATTTATTTCTAAATCTCTTAACATCTCAATCACAATTCCAGAGAAATCTACTTGAATGTCAACTGATTTGAGCATGCACTATTTAAGGACTTTCAAATCTGTACGTGCTTTTATTGCCAGCCAAATGGAATCTTGCCAGCTATGTATCCAACAAGTAAAACATTTCTTCACATCCTGTGAAAAAAATGATTTCTATCTTGATTACCAGTGCTCAACTCCTGGACATGTTGGTCCATGCAACTATGACTGACTTTCCAGCTACCCTGCTGTGTACTCCAATACCACAATAAACTGGCCAGTTCTAAAACAACAATTTAAAAATATATATTTCTCAGAAAGATTACACAAAGAGCTTCTAGGGGGTCAAAAATTTAATGCAAGAGCACAAATAGCTATGGGGCCACAGGGAAAAGAATGCTGTCTTTTAACTCTTCCTTGTTCTGTCTAAAACACCAATATCCAACCACACATCGAGCCCGCCAGCAGTCTGTGCAGTAACCCAAAAGGAGGACCAGAATATGTACTAAATGAGGATACTGACTCCCACTGAGGCCATAAACAGCTTCAGTACATCAAGAAGAACACATATCAAAGAAGTAGGACACAAAGAGCCATCACCATGGCCAACACTTTCCCCTCAACATGCATACTCACACCTGGAATACACTGAGCAGTGTCAAGTTTTCCAACAAGGAAACCTAGAGAAATTCTGTGCTACCAAGGTAGTTAGCCCCATTCTGATTTTGACAAAATGGATCTGAACTGACTTAATGCTTTTGGTAACTCACTTCTCATTTATGTTATTGGCCAAATCCAAAGGTTTTCTTCTTCTCTGTGCTGCCACATTATAAAGTGAATTTCTCCAAGATCTTCCAAACTATCTTCCAACTCTTCTTACCCTTTCAGGTCTGTCCTTTCTTTCATTTGATGCCATCTGACTTGATCTCACTATTGAGCCTCACTGGGCAAAGTTCTAACCTCCCCTCTCCTTTCCTCCTATTTGTTCAGAAGAATAAATTGGATGCAAGACAACTTTCAAAATAGCAGATAAAGTTAAATAAGATACATTAATATTTAGCCTTTCTGGATTCAAGCGTAATAGACAAGATGACCTAATGGAATTCTTTTTGTGCCTGCAAGTTTTATCAGTTTATTTTCAAAGTGATAGACTATGTTCAGAATAAAAGAGTCATTATTACAAAGACAAGAAGAAAGCCCTTTTACTTTTTTGTTTGCCTGTCTCAAAATACAGAGATACTGGTGTTTTAATACTATAGCATGTGTGCATAAAGTTTTTTACTTGAAAATGCAAATAATAGTTTCTAATCACAGTTTAATTGTTCTAATTCAGTGACTCTAATCCAAAGTTTGGAGATGCCTCCTAATAGGGAATAGAAGAAACTTAAGAAAGGGAGAAATTTTTCCATCTACACACACATGCTTGAGCATTCTAATCCATGTTTCCTGGGAAGGCACACCTATTTTCCCCAACGAATAAAGAATAATAATAAAGAATAATAGTGTTATAGCAAGAGAGAACCCCTAAAGAAGTATGCTCTAAACAAGAGTAGGGTAGTGAATGAATAGAGATTCAATATCATGGAGTTAGGCCTTAGGGTACACAAAATAAAATATAGTTACAATGGATATTTGTAAACAAAATTATCACTAATTTTAGTAGCTTGGTTAATATAATTCAGTCGTAAAGTGCTGTATTGTCTATGAATGTAATCTGCTTACAAGAAGATAAATTTCATGTTGAAAAGAATTAAGGAAAGAAACATTTTAGCAGCTTTACTGAGCAAATGTCATTCTGCTTTGAGTACCATCACATGTTTCTGGACAGTGTCCAATCTTTTTTCATTTTATTATAAATCTGTGCTAGAATTTTCAAACCCCTGTGGTGGTTCATTTCAGAGAAGTCCAAATTGCATGTAGTGAAATTCAGTTTAGAAAAGTGATACAGAAGGGTTATTCTGAGTATCCAAATCTCTATGGACTTTGAACAAGCTGTTTCCAAAGGGCATAGGAAGGTTAGCAAATTAAACAGATAACATTTAAATCACTTTCCCCTTTCTGCACCAGATGTTTTAAAATAGGTTAAACAATAATTAAAAAGGAGCATCAGGTTTGGGAATATACCCTATACAACTATCACACTAAAAATTTATGTCACTGACATTATAATAAATAATTATTGAGACACTAATTTTAGACCTAGTCTTAATTTTTCCAGGAGCTAAGCATGTATTAAGGTGTTTTATTATGCATCGACAGTGAATAATTCCCACATCTGAATGAATTGTTCTCTATACCTCTGTTGCCATAGCTTTTATTCATCACTAATCAGTGCTATCCTCTGTGTGCTAAGGCAGGGGCTGGCAAACATTTTCTGTAAAGGGCCAGATAGCAAATATTTTAGACTTTGCCTCACAATTATTCGTCTCTCCCATTGTAGCAGGAAAGCAGCCATTGACAAAATGTAAATGAATGGACATGGTTGTGTTCCGATAAAACTTTATTTACAAAATAGGTGGCTAGCAAGATTTGGCCCGAGGGACATCATTTGGAGACCACTGCACTAGGGTAACAGATGGATAAATTAGGACGTCTAACTGAAATTAATAATTTTTCCATATTAACCAATTTCAAAAAAGGGTTTATATTTCCTAACATTAGGAAACTATCATTATTATCAAATTCCCATGTGAATAAAAGTGAAAGTTGGTTCTTTCATATTTTTCTTTCAATCCATTTTTCCCTATTACCTCATTCCATAGACGTATTTTTTTTAACATTGTCTGGTAGAAAGAAGCCAGTTTTCACGATTTCTGGGGTATTTAGTTTCCAAGTCATTTAGCACTTCAAAATGAGGTAGGAGTCATAAATTGAATTTGAAATTGCAATACTAACAACTGTTACATAGTATAACAAATCAGGCTATTGTGTCTTAGCTTTTCCATTTTTTCTGTAATGAGTTGCAACCCCCCCACAAAATTTTTGCTTGTCTTCATTGTCATTTCACAGTGTCATGTAGCTAGGCATTGCCTGCTGAGATCTTTTAGTTATTATTCTGTCTGGGCCAGATTAACCCTAATCTAGTTCAGCAGTCAACCGTACGCTTCTACATACCAAGGGGAAAAAGAGCCTATTTCAGAACAATTTCTTGGCACACATCAATGCTAATAACATCTTCAAATATTTAGCCCTTCTTTTTGTTGCTACTTTCTGGCTGTAGTCTACATCCTCAAAATTGTACACAGGATTTCAATGTACAATTATAAATTAGAAGACTAATTTATATTTGGTTAAATTATTCTCAGCCGTAAAAGTTTACCAATGAACCTCCATACATCTCAACTGTAGGCAACACCTGCTGCTAGAGAAATGGGGCGGGGCAGAGCAGCGGTGGGGGGGGGGGGCGGAGAAAAAATATCCAACTAGGTTTTAGGTAAAAACTTGGAAGCAAAAGTGATTTCATAGTCTTCCCTGTCTCTCACATTGTGTTAATTAATTGAACTTTAATGCATTTTTCTGAAGGATAAAAGGAGAAACACAGACATGTTTCAGCTCCTTATTACTTAGACAAAATGTAATGCATCACAACAAAATATTTTGGTAGTTTTTTCTGATTTTTCCTAGAATATCCATATTTAGAAATTATTTTGATCTGTCTGTTTGATTAAAATAATGTGTGTCTTTCAGACCATCCATCCATCCCTTCTTTTATACTATGAATATTGCAAAGCCTTTTTCGTGTTAAGCTGTGTGATAAACGTAGAATTCACAAAAATAAGACATGGAAACTTTTTCTACATACTCTTTTGCTTTTAATAATCTCAGATTTGTAAAATATTAAGGCATGTAGAACAAAATGTGTTTTTCTATTTTTACATATAAAGTGCAGTCTCAGGTTAAAACAGCCTAGGTTTCACAATTCCTGTTGTTTATCTTTTTTTATCTCATTTCTTTCCCCATTCTACAAGTGCTGGGTATTGTGAAAATGGATTGATGTAAGGTCATTTATTCTTGCTTGAAGAGTGTGACTGAAGCTGCAGGGATTTTAGTTGCTTATAAAAGTGGATCACATATTTGGAAAGTATAACTCTTACCAATGTGAGTGTCATAGAGCTCTTGGTAAAGTACAAATGCAGTTTAAATTGATTTTCTAACCACTTTTATTACTATCATCCTTGAGTGCAGCAAGAAGGATTGAGGGTTTGTTTTTACAGGACAGAAAGCACTTAGGTCCTCTGCAAATCAGAGTTTCATTAAAGTCATGATTACGAATATAATTATATTTCAATGAGAACAAATAAGATTAAATACGGGAGAAATTATGTCATTTACACCAAATTTGAAAATTCTCAAAGAGTTAAAAATCCCAAGGTTTGACCAATGGAAATGGCCGCTATCAAATTCCACACATATTCTTTACATCATATTTATGCAGCAAGGTCAAACAAGTAGGGGGAAAAATCTCATCTTCAATTTTCTCTACCCTTAGGTAATAATACATGGAGAACTCATTTACCCTGATTGATCTTTGTGGGCATAAGAGACCTCTCTGACTTAAATCCCATCTGAAAACTATCTTTTCTCTCTTTTTCTTACAGAATATTAATAATTTCTCTCTCTCTCTCTCTCTCTCTCTCTCTCAAAGAATAAGCAAGCTAAATATGACCTGCTAATATGTTTTCCTTGAGTGTTTTGCTTCCCTTCAAAAACTATTAATGGTTTTTTTTAGTAGGAGAAGATGTGTTAAAGTCTGTTTGTTTTATAATCGGAAGTTTTAAATGTTTTAAATCTATATGGCTTACCACTTACAGATTGCATTCATGCATCAAAAAAAAAAAAAAAGATTTGGTAAATTATGTTAATCACTATGTTTTTACATATAATTAGACATGCCACTGTTAAAATTGTGTGGAAAGCTTGACAAACAAAATGAAAACAAAGTTCAAGCTGGAATAAAATGTGAGATATTCAGAATCCTTTGGCTTAGGTTTACAAAATGCTTAAAACAAAGAGTTTAAATAATTAATTTAGAAAGAAAATAAACCAATCCTTTTGATTTAGCAGTAGACAAAGTTCCCAAGCCTTACATTTTGTTCCTGGCTCATTTGCTGGTATACTATGTACCTTAGGAAAATTGCTTAACCTTTTATTCTAGGAAAATGAAGTAAAAATTGCTCCTACCTGCCTACCTAAACCTGAAGTGATTTGGAGCCAAAAGTTAAAACTTCCTAAAGACTTGAGAGTATGTAGACTCGGTGGAAAAACACTGGAAAATAAATTTGGGTATTGTTTATTGACATTAAAATGCAGTAGTGGCTTCAAGCATCTGCTGTGCAGGTACTAACACTGCTTGCTGACTGCCATTGACCTAACAATTACCAATTGCTATCTGTGCCTTGGATAATGACATAGTTGCATTGTTCCGATATGACTTTATCTTAAAATGATGTTAATACTTAAAAAATCTTTAAAACATGGTTTTAAATTTGTTCCAAGAATGGAAAAATGGGGTATAAATGAATTAGGAGATTTGTTCAACTCAACACTGATAATGGAGACAAGATAAATTATAGTTTTCTAGATTTTAACTCAATCTCTCTGTCCTAAGCTCTGCAATATAAATCAACCATTTGTTTCTTCACAAATAAAAAAGGTTAGTTGTCTAAACTAAATGATTTGGTAACTATTTTCAGCAGTTCTCTGACTTGGGAATTACACTTAAGGCCTAGGCTATATATGGAAATTACAGCTTCATTGTAGAAAAGCCTAACATGCAAGAGGTCTGTGTTTTGACCTTATTCTTAAGTATGCCACTAACCATTTCTGGACCTCGCTTTTATTGTTTGTGTTGTTAGGGACAAAGGAAAAACTTTCCTTTCACCTTTAGAAGGTTCACAGAAAAATTAGCTCACAATAAAGCAGATTAATAAGAGAAAAGCTGTACAAATTTTATTATTACTGTGCACAAAGGGAGAATCATAGAGTGATTGCCCAACATCCCAATGAGACCCAAAAACTCATATATCCCCATTTCAGAGGGGAGGGGGAAGATGGGAAATATAGGTAATTCTGTTGAGGGGCAATAAACCGTTACTAGGGAGGATGAATAGATACCTGGGAGAATGAATGGATGGGCGAAACAGATTGACTTGTAAATGATTCTCTTTTACAAGAGAGACAGGCATTATTTTGAAAATGGTTTGGGCCAGGTCTGGTTACATATTGAACTTCTTTCCTGCAATAGACATTAAGATAACAGGAAGGGGAAGGAAAGATGATTGTTCTTCTTGATGGGTTCCTCTGGTCTTTATGGAGATAAAAGGAAAGCCCCCTCCAAGTCTGTTGACTCTAAGGGCCTTTCATTCAAAATACTCTTTAAACCAAGGAGTCATTTTGGTGGTGAAATATCCTGCATCCTTTCAGTATAAAAAGGAAATTAAACTAGACTAGAATTTCCAAAATTATTTTTCAAGGTATACTAATAAGCATTCTTCAAGAAAAAAAGGTGAGGGAGGAGAAATTTTTCTAAGACAAATTTGTAAAATGTTACATGTACTATTCCTGCTCTTGGAGCTTCCCAATGTATTTCAACATGTTAAAGAAGTTGTGTAGAAACAAACTGATTTAACTTTTCTTAGAGAAAGTTTCTAAACTTATTTCATTCCCCCAAAACCATTTTTCCAGGAATACCTATTAACAGCATGAACACTCTTTCTCAGAAACAGTGTGAGGAAATGTTGCATCAGTTCATGTAAACAAGGCCAAACAAGTAAAATTTTTTCTACGTTTAAAAGACTTCCACAGTAGAAGACTGTTCAACAATACTGCGAAAGTACTTTGAGTAAAGTATGCTTTAATACCAAGAATCCATTCTTCATATCTGATTTAACTTGCATAGGCTTCAAGATATGTAATCTTCTCTTTTCAGTCCTAGATTAGCAGATCTTATGACAAGTACAGTTGAAATGCAATAGAACTGGCAGAAAATCATGCCTAAGTATTGGAGTTCAGTTTTGAGGTAGGAAATTATCTAGATATTAGGCCTACATGGTAGGGTTATGCCTGACTATCCACCTGGCCGCTTTCTTTCCCCTTTGCTCTCCCATAAATGCTGTGGGGCTTTTCTCCAGTCTACCTATCCATATAGAAACACAAATTAAAGCCTCAAAAATGTTTTAACCTTAAATACGAGCCACAAATATTTACATGCATGATTGTAGAATGACATTTTCTGCTCCCAAGGAGAGAAAGCTGGGCTGGGGAAAGGATGGTGTGGAGGAAAGGAATAAAAAGAACAGGACCTCATTGAAATGGAAGTGGAGAGGCTAAAGTCTCAGAACCAGGGCAGAGTAAAGGACACTCGGGGGCTAGCTGGCCTTGAATGTGGACCATGCACCGTCACATCCAGAAGTCCTGGATGCTTGAAATTTCCCCTGAACAGAGGGTGAACCACTTGGACACCTTGTACAGGGATGCAGACATGAATGGACACTTGATCTTCACATGGGGTCAACTGCATAGAACAACTGGGCACTTCCCCCCCATGATCCACAGCAATGGTTCAAGTCTGATATCTATACCTCTAGATAATGTGAGTACCTATTTTCCCTGGTATTCTTTTCTCATCTGACTGAAGATCACCAAGACCCTTCTAATCTTAAATAAGAATTTAAGCATTCTTCCAATGCTATTGTTATAGTCTAAGTATATCATCAAATTTAAGTATTGAGGGAATGCATGCTGATTTAAATATATCAAATTTTTTATTTGATACTCTATCATTTTGTGTGTTATATATCCACTTCAATGCCTGCAGAGGGCTTTGAATCTTTTAACCTGATGGTCAGATGAAGGAAAATCTCAGAGAATGCTAGCATGGGGCAAATCATATGAACAGGTAAATCATCCTCTAGTTGGAATAGGCAAAGGAGATTACTTGGACACTCCCACAGTGCAGGGCTTTCTATTGTCCAGTCTGTTTTACAACTTTGTAGCAGCAGAGGTTAACTTGTAGACTTTTGTCCAGTAGAGGTGAAAATAATTTCTTTCCAATGGGAAAGTACCCTAAATGTTACAATTCATGATCCCATTGGACATATAACTGGTTTTATATGCAATTCAGCAATCTTAATATTGCTTTCCAAATGTTCTTTGAATTAGTCTTGACATCCTACTGATTCCCTCATTAATTACTGATTTAAATAAAATCTTGACATGCATTCATATTGTATTTTGAATGAGATTCATGATTTTACCATTATGCAATTACACTTTATCAGAATTGTTTTCCAGTTTCCTTCCTCTCATCATTTTTACATGAAAGAAAGTGGATTAAAAGAAAGACAAAGTGCATGTCAAAGTGAGAAAACAGTCACATTGGAGAAGGAGAAAGACAATGTCAACTTCCTGCCTCAGGACTGGGGAGAAAGGCATCACTTGTCCATCATCCCATAGATCTTCTGTCTTGGGGACCGTGGATGTGAGGCCAGTGCAGTTGCACATTGCATCTCACCCACAGGGGCCTGCACTAGGAGCTTAATGCTCTGCAGTCACCATCTTAAGATTCTTAATACAGTATGTTTGAATTTGGCTTTCGTAAGTGACAATGGGGCACGTGTCAGGACCTTGTCACATTCAATCCTACTCTTACCACCTCCTGTTGTCGAAACCACAGGGGGATTCGGCCTAGGTGTAGTTGCTTGTCGTACAAAGGTTCCAATTATTGGGACAAAGAGGATTGCCAAGGAAGAAAGGAATTTTTAATATGACAGGCATCTTGTAAGGAGAATGGAAGAAGCTGCCTCAGATCTGTGTATCTCACTATCAGAGATCATGAGCTTTTAAAGAAGGGGCCACGGGCCTTGGGGAAGGTCATGGTGTAACTAACGAGGGGCTACGGTGCATTGGGGACGGGTTGTGAGGGTTGTTGAATCTTGACATCAGGAAGTCTGCCTGGGGGACTTCAGAATCTTGCCTCCTTTGTTTTGCAGAAAATCCACCATTTTGGAGAAACAACTCAAAAGGTCAAGTAGTTTAGGGAGAGGATTATATAGGGATCATTGAAATTCGTTCAGTGGGAGCCAGTACATTTCTTATGTGTCCAGGAAAAGTTCTCAGTCACCTATCTCCCCCACCTCACCCAGTGACCATTGCCTCCTCCACCCTAGCAGGGGTCTGGGTGTGAACACAGGAAGAGTCGGGGTTGGATACACAGGCCCCATGTGCTAAACTCAGGGCAGGGTCCCGGATGCCTCTGAGGGTCGCACTCACCCTGTAAGTATCCCAGTCCTGAGAAAGTGTGGCATTACACAGCAAATAAAAAACATGATAACGGGTTGAAAGAAAGAGACTACAACAGAAAATAAAAAGCTGTTTTTCTGCTTTTTGAACTAGGGACTCCTCATTTTCATCTTGAACTGGGCCGCACAATTTATGTGCTGGTGCTGTGGGGGATGAGGAGTGGGGATTCTCAGTGTCACACTGGTTAATGCCCAGTCCTCATATACGTGGAGTGGCCACTGCAAATATACCAAGCCAATTTGTCATTGATCTTCAAATCTTTGTTAACTTCAAATCTTTGTTTTATTTTTATCTTAATTATATGTCTTCAGAGGACAAAATAAATCTTAATCATACTGCATGAGGTTATTTAAGGACCCTATAATATTAATAATTACAGAGGCTATTCAGAATATTTATCATTCTAAATTGGTTAATCTACAGAAATCTATTAGGATATTCTCTTTTTCTAGAATTTATACACTGGAAAAGAAATAAACAAAAATTCCTCATGCTTTCCTTTAAACTCAAATGCATTAAAGTCAGGTTAGAAATACCTTAAATTATTTTTTCTAAGATTTTTCACGGATGTTTTCATCTGCATTGATTTTGTATTATGAAATTGTCCTTAGACAAAAAAACATCCATCTTCAGGTCAATTTGGCAAGCACATAAAAAAATGAACCTACTACGTTAGTCATTTTGCAAGGCATAAAACTAGTGTAAATAATAGATCACAAATGCTATACTCACCAAGTTTAAGGGGGATGAGGCTACCACGATACAATGTATAAGTGCTGGAACACATTGATGTTCTATTGAAAATATATCAATGTGAAACCCTTTAGCATAAGCACAATATAAACAAATATTTAAGTGGAATATATCACATTGTATGCCTTCACAGCAAGCTCAAGTTTTATATATTATTATAATGTTAGGTAAATATTACATGTTACTTACATATACATGTACTTACAAAAGTACATTTAGTGTAATTTAGACCTAGTATTCACATATTCCTACCAAATTCTTCTTTTGGATTTGCATTACTGACTAAAACATCTAAAACTGCTAAGTAAGGAAAAAAATCCAATGAAATTTCTGAACTGCCTAGCGTGGCTGACTAGAGACTTAATAGTGGTGAACATCATCCCTTTTCGGCCCGTCTTGGGGAGTTTTTTACTGAAAAGAAGACTGAAATTTATCAGGGGTCATCTGACAAGAGAGGTTTTTATTAAAGTTTTAAGAAAGCTCTGAAGTATTCTGCCTTCACCTTTCTAGCCTTGTAGAACAGAGGACCACAGATCTCATAGCTAATATTCAAACTGAAATCGGACCACATAGATATGAGAAATCAACTTGACATCAAAGGTTATCCATCTTCCCACATTTGCTTTTCCTGCTTGAATCTCAATTCCATAGGTGCTTTTATTTTTCAGTTCAATTTTTGGAATAAGGAAAAAGATGCTTCTGCACATACCCCTACATTTTTCCCCTAACTATTGGATTTATCTGCAAATCCAGCTGTGATTCTTATGTTGCCTCTCAGTCGTAGACAACTAAGCCCAGAAGTAAGACTACAAAAATAAAGAATTTTATTTGTCCTTGAAAATATTATGGTGTAAGCTACCACATCTTTATTTTCAACTAAAACTCTATTCTAATCTTTGCATCCGTAACATCTTTCAGACATATCTGAATTTTTTTCAGAGATTATTCCTAGCAAAAGCAGAGGAATGTCAAACCAAAATAGCCTCAAATAGTCCATACAAATATAGAATACAAATAAAAAAAGGCATGTTAGAAAGGCCTCCCTTTATTATAATTAGTGAAGGCAGAAAAAAATATTAATCATAATGTGACAGTAATTCCAGTGGCACTGGTGGCAGTACAGTCTTAAATAACTTAAAACTGAACTGCAGAAGCCAAACTTGTCAAATGCTGTTGAGTAATTTGAGTAATTTTTTACTTACTCTCCTACTTAAAAGCTATGTGACTGGAGATAAGTCCTTCACCTCTCAAAACTTCAGTATCTTGCCTGCAAGATGGAAGAGAGACAATACCAACCGGGCCTACTCCCCAGAGCTATAAGAGACTGAAATAAAATTACAGGCATGGAAATGCTTTAAATTTCAAAACACCATACACATGCAAGGACATTTTGCTATATAGGCACGGAATGTTGAAAAGAGAGAGTGTGAAGGCTTTTTTTGATTTGAACAAGCAGCTTCTGTACTGCCCATGGGGATTAATTACAGACTTCCTGCGTTTCCAAAATATTCACAGATTTATTTAAATAGTGTGATTCAGAATTGACTGAAACATGATGAGTTGATCAAAAGTCCAAAAAAATTCTCCAGCCTTGCTTATACTCAGTTGTGTCAGGCTCACATCCATGCTTTTGATGCAAAAGTTCACAGAGAGATAAATTCCTGTGACCACTGGGTAGCATTGCCAATGCCGTTAAGTCACTGCCTCTTTCTCCCCTCCAGGGATACCACAGTATGTGGCTATACCAGAGTTTTAAAAACCTATTCTATTGTCCTTTACTACCACCTGAGCTACCTCTATACAGTTGTCTCCTTTTATTTCCAGCTTTGCTTTCCAGGTTTCAGTTATCTACAGTCAACTAGTTTGAAAATATTAAATGGAAAATTCCAGAAATAAACAATTCATAAGTTATAAATTGTGCAGTCCTGAATTGCATGATGAAATCTCATACTATCCTACTCTATCCCACCTGGGATGTGAACTGTCCCTTTGTTCGGTGTATCCATGCTATATATACGCTCCTCATTCATTAGAAACTTAGTAGCCATCTTGGTTATTAGGTCAACTGTGGCGGGATCACGGTGCTTGTTTCCAAATAACCCTTATTTTACTTAATAAGGGCCCCAAAGCTCAAGAGTAGTGATGCTAGATTATTGCTATGCTTGTTCTGTTTTATTACTAGGTGTTGTTGTTAATCTCTTACTGTGCCTAATTTATAAATTAAACTTTATCATAAGTATATATGACTAGGAAAAAAACAGTATGTATAGGGTTCAGTACTGTCTGCAGTTTCAAGCATCCATGGGGGTCTCGTAACATATTCCTCACAGATAAAGCGGGAACTATTGTACTGTTGCCAGATAAACCTCTAGCAAAGGGAAGGCAATAATAAAAATAGCTAACATCATTGATTGCTGACACTATCTCTATGCATTATCTCAATCAATCCTTGCGACAATGCTGTGAGGTTCATGCTATGGTTATCTCCATTGCATAAATGGCAAAACTATGGCACAGAGAAGTTAAACTGATCCAAAGTCACACCAATGGCAAAGGGGTATTTAAATCTCAAGCAGTCTACTTAGCCTCTGCTCTATACCCTCACCCTTTACTGCATCCTATAGAATGTTCTACTGAAATGGCTCTTATTCGGTTGCTATTGTTTTGGGCAGCTACCACTCTTTAAATGCTTTACTATGCTTCGTGAAGGATGCTAAGTACTTTAATTATCTCATTAGCTGATGTAGATTTTTAAAGTAGGCACTGCAGCCCTATATTATAAAATAAGGAAACCAAGGTTCAAACAGGTTAAACAGCTTGCTCAAGTTCACAGAATAGGTGGCATAAGTAGCTTAGCAGGAATTTTAGCCCATATCTGTTTGAATGCTTCAGCCCATGTTCTATCAACAATGTTATGGTAAATGCCCATGATCCTTTTCACATGGTACCCATAATATTTTCTGTTACAGGCTCTATCTTCTAGGTCTAACTTACTCCTTCTTTCTAGCTCCTGATTATGAGGAGCAAATTCTAGCTGTTCCTCCCAGATCTTACAAGCACCAAGGCAGGTCTAAAAGTCAAACTATGGTGCTACTAATATATTTTTATTGAAATCAGGCAAATCAACCAAATTGACACAGCCATCATTTTTGGCTCCACAGAAATGATTCATGCAAGAGTTAGAACTGGAATAGATAGAACTCTTTACTCATGAATGAGTTGTCATACATTGCTCTGCAGACCTCTTACATTATCGGTTGAATCTCACCAGAGAAAGGAGGACAATTTGATACCTTAGTACTTGTTAAAGGGTTAGATTTTCTCTGCTCATCAAAAATTAAATTCATTTTGCATTTGTGAATTGTTCCGTTAAAATTTTTAAAAAAGCACTTAAAAATAAAAATTATAGCAATGCGTAAATGTTACCTATCAGATTGGGAAAGCAGGAGCAGAAAGTTCTATATTGTGGCCCATTGGCATCATGCTATCTTTTCTTCTGCCAGCTGCTACAACAAAGATTGGAAAAGGACAGAATCCCTGTCTTCATGGCTCTTGAAGAACAAAGCTTATCTAGTAAGCTATCTTATACAAAATAAGAATCCTGCTCTATAAACAGTAAATACATGTTTAGAAAGGCTCTTTTTGGTGAAAAACACTCTGCTAGCTCAGGAAAGAGGAAAATGTTAAGCATATATCCCAAAGCCATTTTTAAAAATAGCCAGCTTAATCTCTGTGGCCTTAGTTAGATTTATTTAGAGGAATCGAAGAACAGGTGTTAAGTATAAGCTGGCTTACTCCAATAGGAAGAGTCCATGAAGCTAAACTAAGCAAACGTGCAAAGTATTCACCATGGTAGAAAGACTGTTTTTATTTTAGAAACCTGGCAGTATCTGTTGGCATGATATGACAGTAACTGCCTCACCTTACTGGCTGTGTTTTCCTTTTTCTATGGCTTTGTCTACTATATCCTGAAATTGTCCCTTTACTTGGCTAACTGCTAAATCATAGGCCATAAAGGAGCTGGTTGTTGTTTTAATTGTACTAACAAAAGGAGAAGTATGAGGGGGAAATTCATCTTTCACTCTATTTGTCTTACATTTTTGGATTGGGTATTCTGATTTATAGTGTGATTTACGCTACTTCAAGACTCACAGGTAAATTATAAAGTCAGTTTTCAGCTTCAACAAATCCTCTCTGGGTCCTGCTGTGTTTCCCTTAATGGCAAGGACTGGTGGATTCCATCTGTAAGGAAGCATGTTTTGCATGTGAACTACCACAAGGCAAAAGATAATGCAAAAAAGAACTACAATTCAACAATTCCTTTCCCTTTTGTGTGTGTGATTATTTTTTTTCTTTTAAACCTGAGGATCAGTGTTTAAAAGAAATCAGCAAGTGATTTAGGAAAAAAAATCTTTTTTTATTGTGCAATTGGAGAATAATCATTTCATTTTTTATATGCATATACTTGAAAGCAAAATGTCATTGCTTAATATAAATATAACAGTAGGCTTTAAGGTCTGAACTAACATTGCTTAGATATGCACCTTAAGAAATAGTGAGTTTCTTGAGCTGCTGATTTATCCAATACCTCTTACTCTCTTGTTCTAGGTATGTAAACATAAGTTTATCCTAGCTGAAGGAGAATCCATTGAGAATACATAAGTATTTCAATTTTACATCAAATTAAAATGGAGGAGGGAATCAAACTTCTATTGAAAAAAAAAACCAAGTGTTATTATTCTTTATACTGGCCCAAAGGTAGAACAATATTCTCTTTATATTCTGTTTTTCTAAACTGGATTTAATCTTTCTTCCACTGGGCAGAATAACAAAAACAGTAATAACTTACTGCCACCTACAGATGGAAGATAAGTTTTTGAAAATGTCTGCTAGTGGCAAGAAAAATGAACCTGGAGTTCACACTGAAGACCTACGGTCAAAGAACATAGATCTTATAGGTGTTGAATGTGAAAAATGAATATTTCACTACCATCAGTAATTAGATTGTGCTTGTAGTTTATGAAATTAGAGCTACTGAAAAAGCATATTCTCCAATAGTATATTCAAGTCATTTACTTCTCATAAAAGTTCCTTCCTAATGGCAGTGAGTTGTCAGTTACTACAGCCTAAGTTTTAAGGAGAGTAAAAAAAAAAAAAAGCCATAGTCTGTGACAAGCCTTGTACCAGCCAACAGTGGCAATAAGCTGTCACTTCACCCAGAGCCAGTAATGCTTCCTCTTGGCCCTGCAAGGAAGTCACACTGGAAGAATAAAGCAATGCCATTTTTTGTTATTATTTCTTGAAGCTACATAACAACAATTTTTCTTGGCTCATATCTGAAGAGTCTTAGATCCCTCTCCCACATTTCTCAGTATACAATCAAATGGACATTTCTTTTCCTCTTGAGTATAGTATTCTTGCACTTACTTTTCAGTCTTATGTAAAATGAAAGAGTTCATTTGACTTTGCTATACCACTTGGTGTTCTTGCTTTTTCAAACTAACATTTATTACATTTTTCCAAATGTAAAATGTAAATTTGGAAAAAATTAACAGAATATACAGGGAGATTCTTTGAGGAGACATTGAAGATTGCTGTGGTCTGAATATTGATGTTTTCTCAAAATTCATATGTTGGAAGAACCTAATTCCCAATGTGACAATATTAAGATGTAGGGCCTTTAGGAGATGATTAGATCATGAGGGCTTCACACTCATGAATGGAATCAGTATCCTTCCCTTATAAAAGAGGTTTGAGGATCCTGCTTGCTCCGTCAACCATCTTTGAAGCAGACAATAAGCCCTAGACAGTCTGCTGGCACCTTGATCTTAGACTTCCCAGCCTTCAGAACTATGAACAATAAATTTCTGTAGTTTATACAATACCCAGCTTAAACTATTTTGCTATTATTGCAGTAACAGACTAAGGCAAAGATATTCTAAAAAGAAGTAAAAGGTAATGACTAAGAACAGAATCACATACAAGTAGATGGTTGAATTTGAACCTAGTTATTTACAGACATACCTTGGAGATATCATGGGTTAGGTTCCAGACCACCACAATAAAGCAAATATTACAAAAAGCCAGGTCACATGAATTTTTTTCTTCCTCAGTGCATATAAAAATTATGTTTATACTATACTGTAGTCTATTAAGTGTGCAATAAGATTGTATCTTTAAAAAACATATATACCTTATTTTAAAAATACTTTATTGCTAAAAAGTGCTAGCAATCATCCAAGCCTTCAGCAAGTCCAAATCTTTTGCTGGTAGACAGTCTGGACTTCATGTTGATGGCTGCTGACTGATCAGGGTGGTAGTTACTGAAGGCTGGGGTGGCTGTGACAATTTCTTAATATAAGATAATAATTTGCTGCATCTATTGACTCTTCCTTCTCTGAAGGACTATTTTGTAGCATGTGATGCTGTTTAATGGGATTTTACCCATAGTAGAACTTCTTTTAAAAGTGGAGTCAATTGTCTTAAACCCTGCCACTGCTTTATCAACTAAATTTATGTAATACTCTAGATCCTTTGCTGTCATTTCAGCAAGGTTCACATCCTTTGCACTAGGAGTAGATTTCATCTCAAGAAACCAATTTCTTTGCTCATCCATAAGAAGTAACTTCAACTGTTCAAGTTTGATCATGAGATTGCACCAATTCAGTCACATATTCAAGCTCCATTTCTAATTCTGTTCTCTTGCTATTTCTACCACGTTTGCAGTTACTTCTTCCACTGAAGTCTTAAACCCCTCAAAGTCATCTATGAGGGTAAGAATCAACTTCTTCCAAACTCTTGTTAATGTTAATATTTTGACCTCCTTCCATGAATCACAATGGTTCTTAACGGCATCTAGATTGATGAATCCTTTCTAATAGGTTTTTAATTTACTTTGCCCACATCCATCAGAGAAATCACTTTGGTAGTGATAAGGTATGGTAGCTATAGCTTTATAAAATGTATTTCTTAAATATTAAGACTTGAAAGTCAAAATTACTCCTTGATCCATGGGCTACAGAATGGATGTTGTATTAGCAGGCATGCAAATGTTAATTACCTTATACATCTCCATCAGAGCTCTTCGGTGACCAGGTGCATTGTCAATGAGCAGTAATAATATGAGAGAAATCTTTTTGTCTGAGCAGTGTGATTAAAATCTTTAGTAAACCATACTGTAAACAGATGTGCTGTCATCCAGGCTTTGTTGTTCCATTTATAGAACACAGGCAGAGTAGATTCAGCATGATTCTTCAACCCCTAGGATTTTCAGAATGGTAAATGAGCATTGGCTTCAACTTAAAGTCACCAGTAGCATTAGCCCCTTACAAGAGAGTCACTATGTGCTTTGAAGCTTTGAAGTCAGGTATTGACTTCTCTTCTCTAGCCATGAAAGCCTAGATGAGATGGCATCGTCTTCCAATATAAAGCTATTTCATCTACACTGAAAATCAGTTGCTTAAATGTAGCCACCTCCATGAACAATCTTAGCTAGATCTTCTTGATAAGTCGCTGTAGCTTCTCCATCAGCATTTGCTGATTCACCTTGCATTTTTATGTTATAGAGATAGGATGAAGTTTCAACATGAATTTTGGAGGAGATACAAACATTCAAACCATAGAAAACCCCATCTAACAAATGGTACCCCCTCCCTCTATGACCATTATTCTCTCCCATCACCAGACTTTTCTTTTCTATGGCTTACTTCACAGTCTGCATTTATATTATTATTTCTCTTTTTACTTATTGAGCACATATCTTTTCTGGGAGAGAGCTTTATGGGGATAAAATCATACTTGTTTCATTCACAATTTATTCTCAGTACCTATCATAAGCCTGGAGTGATCTCAAGGAATATTTGTCAGTACTCAATGACTATTCATTGACTAAATAAATGAATTCATTATATTAGTTGATTATGATCATAGATTTCATACCCCATTTTAGCACATTAATTCAACTATTAGCCATGATCATAGACTATATCATTATATCTATAAGCATTTTGAAACCTGTTATCCTTGACTTAAGGAGAAACAAGAAACAGGATAAGTGTAAATCAATTCAAAGTCTTTGCTAGTTGGAAATCAATCCAAAATTATGCCTCTTGGTGAGTTGCAGTGAATTGTTTCTCCATATGTCATAATTAGATTTTATGGAAAATGTATAACAGGCTTCAATTCACTTTATTTCTTTACTAAAAACAGGACTTTTTAATGAAATGTTTAAGTATTAACTCTAACTTTTATACATTTATTTTGTTGATAGCTCATTTATTTTGTATCAGAAAAAGCACTATTCTAGAGTTGCTAGTTGCTTTTCTTCCAGAGATGATCACCACTTATAGATATCCTTGTATTTTTACATGCATAAAAAATTCTTTAATTTCATATGGAATGATGATTGGTTAGATTATGCCTTAGAAAAAGCACTTAAGAGTATTGTAAGTGGGAGCATAATATTTATACTATGAACACAAGATTTTTCTTTCATTTGTAGACATCTTTAGCATAAACAATTTGTCAAGTTTATAATTTGAATAAAGAATTTTAATTTACTGAAACTTGAGAAATAACTTTTCACTAGAATGCAATCTTCATCCTGTCAGCAAACATTTATTGAGCTTCTCTTATTAATATTTAATAGGATAAAAATACAATTAATCCTCATTATTTGTGGATTTCATATTTGCAAATTCATCTACTCACTAAAATTTATTTGTAACCCCCAAATCAATACTGGCAGCATTTCTGCAGTCATTAGAAGTCATTCACACATACGTATGGAGCAAAAAATTTGAGTCACTAAGATGCAATCTCCTAGCTGAGGCCAAAGAAGGTGGCAGTCTGACTTCTTGTTTCAGCTCTCATACTGCAAACAAGTGTCCTTTTTGAGGTCTATGTAGTTAAGCCACATTTTTTTTTATACTTTTTGCTTTCTGTTTGTAACTTTGCTGTTTGAAGATGGCCTACGAGTGCAGTTCTGAAGTGCTATCTAGCATTCCTAAGTGCAAGACAATGATGTGCCTTACAAAGAAAATTTGTGTGTTAGATATGCTTCATTCAGCCATGAGTTATAATGCTGTTGGCTATGAGTTCAGTGTTAATTGCTCAACAATATGGTACATCCGGAAAAAGAAAGGATAAATTTATCAACCTGTACATGAGGCCACTTCAGAAAATGCTAAAGTAACATCTGTAGTGTGTGATAAAGCTATAGAAAAGATAAAAAAAGTGGCTAAATTTGTGGATTCATGAGACGATGAGCAATTTTAAAAGGTATGTTGGAGAGCATCATTGTAAGGCTGAAAGCAAAAAAAATTTAGTCACAGTATCCAGGGTCAGGAAAACTTTAAACATTTTCGCCTAGTGCTAACTAGCTTGCACATTTCAAAAGGCAATACATGTGAAAAATGTTAAACTTACAGGCAAGGCAAGTTTTTAGATCAAGAAGCTGTGGAAGATGGATATGTTAATTAACTTAATTTATTCATTTCACAATATGTACATGTATCAAAATCTCACATTGTACCCCACAAATATGCAATTATTTGCCAATTAAAAATGAAATACATATAAAAAAAGAATTTTTAAAATAGTTGCCAAGTATTATCCAGGAAAAGGGTTCTGTGAAAGAGCAGGTTTTCAACACTGATGAGTCTGATTTATTTTATAAGGACATTGACAAATGAGCCTGCACAATGCAAATGACATTTTGGTTGATGACAATGTAGTGACAAGAGGTTCACAGGAACCCAACCCCATATTTCTCTTAGGAGCAATAGTTCCCCATTTGCTAATTTAGTATTCATGCCAACTTTATAGAGCATAACTCCCAGGAATAATGAGAATAACTGTATGTCTCTTACCTCAAGGAGGTCACAGTCTAGTGGATGAGAGGCACATCAGCAGACAATTATACAAATGGCACCTCTTATGCACACAATATATATTCTGGAAGGGGCCACTGAATTGAATATTTATATATATATAAAGAGTTATCCAGGCAAAGAAATAAACTTCATATATAAAAGTATGGGAGGAAGATAATCTAGAAATCTTGAAAAGCTCCAAGGAAATGAGTATGGCTATAGCACACGGAGAGTGGTAAGAGTAAAAAGGCATAAGGAGTCAGGGGCCAGACTAATGAGTTTAAACGTTATGCTAAAAATAAATAAATGTTATGCTAAAGATAAGGAGGAATAATGGAATATATAAAGCATAGACACTTCTCTACCCTCCTCTTATCTCCTAACAGAACTATGTCTACCTGTGTCTGGTTTCGAAAATGTCCATCAATGAGTCCTTAAGTTTCTGCATCAATTCCATTTTCTTTTAGTCTTTGGACTACGTGAAATCTTCACTGGGAGTATAATTTAAAATAGTCATTTTTATGTATAAAAATATCAAAATATTGTAGGTAGCACACTGTAGTACTCAGATAATTCTGAAAATACAGAAATAAAGAGAACACAGGAAGTATAAATACATCACAAAGCGGAAGAGAATATATATTATATATATAATATATATTTTATATATAAGAGAATATATATGTGTGTGTGTATAATATATATACAGCACATAAATAATATGGAACACTACTTAAATGTCCAGAAAGTTTGCCTCTTTAAGCCAGTAAAGAACCTAAACTTATCACTTGAACATTATGCACTTTGTCCCTGATTTGAAACTAAGTTAATGGAATGGTCTTGATTACATGCTTGATTCAAATTAGCCTTTTTTAGAAAAAAAGTGATTTAAGAGAAAGAGAGAGGGAGAAAGGGAGGAAAAAAGGGAAGGAAAGACAGAGAAATGTTTGTCCTCTAAAATGCAGAAACAGGACATTGATTCCTTTCAAGCTGTCTGATCGGCACCTTGTTGAGGAGCTACACCCCGTGGTGTCTGTCACCAGCTTGCTATTGGAGGCAGACATCAGTGTGGCTGACATTGTAAAGGACAGCTACATGATAGAGGAAAAGGTATTTGTCTCATATTTCTGAGAGACAAAGAAATGGAGAAGTATGTTCTCCTCCAGTGCACAAAAGGCAAAGATAAGTGCACATACTATGAGGAAGCAATTGAGATTGAGAATTCATCTTTTGGGAGAAAAGGGAGGAAAAAGGTATATCCATCTTCACACAATGGCAGCTTCTACAAAGAAATGACAGAGCACAAGTGTTCTATGCAGCCAAGTATGATTAATAATGAAAGGAGAAGCCTGGAAGCTCTAAACCAATATAAAAGCAAGACCTTTTTCATTTTCTCTTAGTTTTTGTGATGTGCATATATGTTTAACATGTTTTAATCAAATGCTTGCTGCAGTTTTTGCACCATTTAGTTCACTGTATTTTTACTCATGAGTCATTAGTACTGTGTTTAATACTCCATCTTAATAAAACCTCAAAAGAATGTAGTGTGAGCAGCGAAAGCACTTTCAAATGAACTTTCTTTATAAGACTTGTGATTAAAAATCTTGCTATACTGGCCAAAATAATAACATATGTCACAACCTTCAGTATGAAATAGCTCTGTTTTCTCAACAATGATTTAATAGAAAAGAACCATTTAATCAATCTTATGAAACAGAAGAGCTCAAAATAAAGCATAACCAAGGATAGCTTTCTGCCAGAGGGCATTTTTTCTGACTAATTGTTTATTACAACGTTCTTACTTGCTATGTAAACATTTAACATCTTTACCACTGACTTTGCTGGTATTTAGGAAAGAGTTGATTACAACAAGAAGAAAAGGCAAGAGCTTAGAGCGCTGATTCACATCACACAAATCTCAGAAAGTGTTGGGGCAGAATTCACAGACTAATCATACATGTACAGCCATAATAGCAGGCAAATTACAGATCCTATTTTTAACTAAAAAAATAATTCATTTTGAAATGACTATCCCTTTTTTATCAAACAACTCAAAAGACATACGGCAAAATGTATTATAGGCTAATAGCAGTAATTATTTCTCATTTTTAAAGAGTACTATAAAATAATTTTCTATTTTTAGTAAAAATAGGTAATATTTATTGAGCATTTCTTAGTGCTTCTAATGCATTTGTTTAATTGCCCCAACAACCCTTTAAGATAAAAACTGCTCATTATCTCCATTTTTTTAGTTGAGAAAACTAAAACACAAAAAGATTGAATACTTTTGCCAAGGTCACATAAGCTAGAAAATTTGGGAGCTGCAATTTAAGTTCAGTTTAGCTATATCAGCAAGCTCTCAGCTACCAAAATACACCAGTTTCATTGTGATATTTTATTCAGACTCAATATATTTTTCTTAAAAATTGTGTTGCAAACCACCATCACTCTCATCTTTCAAAATAAGAACTTCTAAAATCATGAATTTATATTTCATGATTTTAATAAAATATTACCTTTGGGGCACACTTGGTACTTCATCCCAGACATTTCTATCCAGAATTCTTAAAGGTCTGTTGCTTTAAAGTCTCTAAAAAGATATTTTATTCTGGAAAATAGAGACTTCCTTCTAATTCTCTCACATAGCCTAAAAGAGTGGTAGCACATAAAACTAGACTATATTCAGGATTTTACACAAAACTCTTTATTCAATTTATTTTATTATGTTTACTGTATTACTGAGGTGATATTTACTTGTATAAACCAGTTCACCTTACTTGATGTGTGAACTCAAAAATAAAAAGCAAAACAGAATGTAACTTAAGACTTTATAGATAAAATAAAGAGAATTTGATGAAAAGTGAATGAGATTACCAGAAAGAATGATTAGTACAATTTTATACTAAAAAAATAAGAATCATTAATATGAGTTAATACACATAAAATACTTTCATTAACAGAAGCAAAAGTCTGTTAAAAATGAAAATACATATAACTAATAATTTTCAATAATGTTAACATCCTAATTATTCGGTATGGCAATCCATTTGGATAATTTGAACATTTATGTTGAGACATAAAATCATGCATAAACTAAATCAATACAAAGAAAAATGCTAAGTTGTGTGCAGAGCATTTGAGTAAGAGCTTTCCAGTAGAAGCATTGGGCTGGGTCTCTGAAGATCTGTGTCCAGGCCCGATTCTACCACTTGAGTCCTTGGACAGAAATGTCAGAGCTCTGAGCTTGAGTTTTCAGTCGTAGAATTGGTGAGTGAAGTAGGCATTTTATGTTCCCTTCCAACTGTGATTCTACATTTCTAGGGTTTACCTGCAGTTAAAGTTTGAATTATAAAGAGAACATCGAGTGGTAGACAGAGCAGCTGACTCAAAGTCAAAGGCTTCGGGTTGTATTCCTAGATTCAGTTCTAAAGGGAAGTAGGGGCAAATACAAAGCCATTAAGGAATGAGCTAATTGATAAGGTAGGATGAGTTACTGAGGTGCTGTTTCCTCACACAAACCAGTTTACCTTACTTGATGTGTCAAAAAATTAGGTCAGACAAATACTTTGATGAAACTGAACTAGCAATCAAAAAAGTCAAAATAACCTGGTATGTACATAGGCTGAGATCCAAGAATTTCTTACTATGCCTGTCCAGTTACATCCAAATTTCTTCACACAATTTCATTTCCCTTGGCTTATTGACTATAAATTTGCACTTAACCCAGTAATTATATTTTTTTGTAATGTACAATAATTAAGTATATTTGCATGTGCTTTTGTGTATGCATAGTGAGGGGGTGAAGGGTGATTTAAGATCAGATGAATTATTCTGAATAACCTCCCTAAACTTTTAATCTTTTCTTAAAACTACCTATGTATATGGCCAAATCATATTGTGTTATTAAATAATTCATCAAAACAGTGATTTATTTCCATATAACCAAAAATATGTCATTGATAATATATTTTTACTGATGTGATCATGTTTTTGATATGTAAATATAGTTCTTTTAAAATTCTTATTGTATACTTGAAAAATGCTAAGAGAATGGATATAAAGTATTTTCATCACAAAAATAACTATGTGAAGTAATGCGTCTGTTAATTAGCTAGATTTAGTTATTTCATAATGTATATATACTTCTAAACATCATGTTGTGCAGGATAAATATGTACAAGTTTATCTGTCAATTTAAAAAAAACTTTTATAAAACTTAGAAATTTAAATAAATAAAATTCTTATAAATTAACTAGCAGACTAAAGCATGTTATCCACTAACACAGTTTGTAAAATGTACTAACAACAGTCTCGATGTCTGAGATAGAGTAAAGCAGGAATTCTTATTTTTCTCTCTCACTACGTATCTGAGGACACATAGCCCATTTTTGCCATACGTGGCTAAGAAGTAGATTCACTGCCTTACAGTTCACTGTAAATAATTTCCCTTTCAGCTGTTTCTTTTGCTCATTTGTGGAATTAGCCAGGATTATTTCAGCTGTAAGGGACAGAAACTCCACACAAACTAGCTTAAAACAAAACAAAAAACAAGAGTGATTGTCTCTCATTAGAAAGTGTAAGCCTTCAGGCAGGGTTAGGTCCTATGCTCTGCATTCCTCTCAGTTTTATTCTGCTTTTCTCTTTGGCTTTTTGTCCAAGCAGCTAGAAAAGAATGTTGTCGGCGTGTAATCCAGGACAAAAGAGAGGACAAAATCCTCTCTTCTTGCATCCACTTATCAAATATTAGAGAAGCCTCTTACTGAATATATTGGCCAGGTAAACCTGATGGGCCAGCCTGGGCCAGTGCTCCCACAAAGAAAGGAAACTGGGGAGGCAAAAACAACACATGTGGTCCATTCATGGACAAAACAGCGATTTCTCAGGTTACTACATGGAGAACACAAAATGTTGCAGAGAATAAGAGCAATGCCCCCTGAGAACTAGCAGGAAAAAGCATTCTACCAAAACTGGCACAGTACAAACTTGAATTGCTTTAAATCTATTTCTTTAAAACAAAACACCATTTTGGTCTAGGGCATAGTCTTAATTAAATTTGAACTTTGAAATTAAATTGTTCAAAAGCACTTATAATTTGCTTATATAACTTAAATAACTTGCTTTAATTCATATTTATAATACTCGGGTTTATAAACACACATAAATGTAAATATACACAGATATCATCAGATTACCACACATAATCAGGCTACGCAAAATATTTTCTGATTCTAACTGTTTAATGTAAACTACTTCACTTGGCATTTTTGTATATGATGAAAATCAAACCAATCAAGTCTGTGATTAAAATAATTATATCCCACATGTATGGATAGGCCATTAGTAGGTACCTAAGTAAATTAATTCTGAGTTTGATACAACTCGCTTTCTGGCAATACTGCTTCTATAGTTTCTTTCTTGTCGTCTGACACACTTCTCCATCAAGTTGTCTTCTGTTAATTACTATCGTGTGCTGTCTATTAGCCCTTGAATTTCTCCAAAATCCTTATCTTGAAACCCTTCACCCCCCATCTTTTTGTCATATGCACAATCTCTTCCATAATTTTCTTGATTGGCTCTGTTGTAAATCCTGTGAAGTCATATGAATCTGGAGACAGTTTGGGCCAAAAGGAATTTATTGTTTTGGGCTTGATGGCGTCATAACTTTTTCTATAACAAGAATGGCCTCTTCGATGGCATAATCCTTGCAGACTGTCTTCATGTTCTATCAAGGTTCTCTTCCGTAACTTTGACAATCCTTTCCATAGAGTACAGTGTATAATGAGCCTTAAAGATCCTTATGATCCTCTGATCAAAAGGTTGGTTTAGAGACATTGTGTTTAGAGGCAAGTGGAACACTTTGATGCCTTCAGTATTGAATTCATGGGGCCCTGGGTGGCCAGCAGCATTGTCCAAAATCATAAGACCTTTAAAAGGCAGTCCCTTACTGGCAAGGTACTTCCTGACTTCAGGGACAAAGCATCAATGGAACTAATCCAGAAAGAGGGTTCTCATCATCCAGACCTTGTCGCACAATCAAAACACTGGCAGCCAGTGTTTATCTTTCCTCTTCCAGGTTCAAGGGTTAGCAGCTTTATAGATAAGGGCACCCCTGCTCATAAACCTGACAGCATTTGCACAAAACAGTAGAGTTAGCCTATTCCTTCCTGCCTTAAATCTTGGTGCTCACCATCTTCCTCACTAATAAGTGTCCTTTGTGGCATTTTTTTTCCCACAAATACGCCACTTTTATCTGCATTAAAAACCTGTTCAGACAGATATCCTTTCTCCTCAGTGATTTTCTTAATGATATCGGGTAACGCATCTGCTACCTCCTATCAGCAGAAGCTGCTTCTGCTGTTATCTTGACATTTTTTAAGCCAAACCTTTTTCTAAAATTATCAAACCATCCTTTGCTGGCATTAAATTCTTCAGCTTTATATTTTTCACCTTCCTTTTGCTTTAAGTTGTGATATAATGACTTTATTTTTTCTGAATTCATGTTAGAATCTATAGGTATGCCTTTCTTATAGATACCCTGCACCCATATGCAAGCTGCATTTTCAGTATGAGATAAAAAGCTATTTTGCAAAAAGCACAAGGTTTTCACTCCTGCTGAAGCAGCTGTAGCAATGGTTTCACAATTTTTTTTCTTTTTTTTACAATGGTCCTTATGCTGGATTCATGTACACTGAAATGGTGGGTAACTATGGCTGCAGATCCCAAACTATGATACATATCAAGCAATTCAACTTTTTCTTGTAATGTCATGACTTTTCTCTTCTTCTTGGGAGCACTTCCAGCATTACCAGTGGCCCTTTTTATATATCCCATGTTTGTGTTATTCAATGTTTATGATATTGCACTAAGCACATACACAAAAATACAAGAACGTCAAGAGATCACTTTTTATTGTGATATGCAATTTATTAGAAAGATGAACTGCTGCTGCAGAGATGATTAACATCAGTGTTTTAGGAAGATACAACACTTAAGCTCATGGCAATAGCAACAGGAGGTGGCTATGAAGTTATTTCAATAGAACAGTATATAATTCAGTTAATTTTATGCTGTTATGATTTAGCATCTTTACATTTGTTTATATTTCTCTTGGCTATGAATGACGCCATGTATGGTCTGTTAGTATATACATGAGTTTTGATAAATTTTAACTTTTTATAATAGATTTATATAAATTTTATGGTAGTAAATGATAAAATAGATGAGTATCTACATGTATTTTATACATTCATGATATACCTAACTTTTTCTTAATTTTTTTCAATATTTCTAGGCTACATGGTTCATCTGCAAGTTTTTTCAAATTGTTACAATCTCCAAAAATTTTTAAAATATATTTATTGGAAAAAAATCTATATATAAGTGGACCCATGAAGTTCAAACTGATATTTTTCAAGGGTTAGCTATATTTTCACATTCAATTACTTTAATTATGGAAAACAAAATTGTAAAAATATTTCTTATACAAACTCCCCTTGTAAAACTCCTAAACCCAGAAAAGAAGCAATTTTTTCTTATGCTTTCTTTTGTCAAAACTGAACTCTGAAACACTTTCCCATCCCTGCTAATATTGCAGTCTTTTCCAACTGATATTTGTTTGCTTGTTTGTTTTATCTAAAACACTGAAGAAATTAACAGGGGTGATGGGGATTTTTGTGCATCTTTGTCATGCCCATGAAAATTTCACAAACTTGGTATCCTTCTTAATCTCACTCCTCTAGTACCCCTTAAAGTGTAACTTTGAAAGAGTAATTTTAGAGATTTTCAGCTTGAAAGGGCTTTTGAAATATTTCATTTCTGAGCTAAGTCAAAAATAGACATGTTTGTTAAAAAAAAAAAATCCTCTTACAAAGAAGCTTGTCTGGGAAAAGTATTCTTCAAAACTGTAGACATTCCTTTCAGAAAGCCTCTGTTCCAATTCATGGAGCTTATTGTTCTGATCTCAGAGCTCAGTTCCCACAGTTTGAATTTCTTTTCAAAATTTTTAATGACTTTTAAGAATGTGTTCCTTGCTAAGTCTTGTGAGCTTTCGGTGTTAATGTTTGTCTTTTGATTTCTGTTATTTAATTCACTTTTGTGCTCTCAACCATTGATAAAACAAGGAGCAGATCTGTCCAGCTCTTTGTAAAATATGTGCTCATCCAACGTAGGACCCTTGAGTACATAGGTGTGACCTAGACATTAAGACTCTTGAATAAACATGTGTGACTTTTTCCTTACTGAATCCACTCGTGAAGCTTGCCAAATATTTTTATATATCCAATTTTTATATGTCATTCTGTTATGATTTGGAGTAAAATAAATCGTTAACTTGCAAATGTTGCAGATTTGACCAACTAAACCATACCTGACCCACTAGAAAAAAATTAAGAAAAACAAAATCAGTTTATGGTGTGATCATTTGTAGAACACTTACATTTTCTCTTTCAACCAAACCACATGGGGAACCTGTGGCCTTCTAATATCAAGATTGTCTTTTTTTAAGAACACAAAAGGAGGCAAGAAAAGCTTCATCTTTCTCTGCTGCACCCTTTTACTAAACAGACTTGTTCTGTAAAATTTGGATTCAGTCAAAAGGCTGCAGTCAAGGATCCAGAAGGCCACATGTGGCCCTAAGGTCACAGGTTCCCCTCCCTTTGTGCAGAGACTTGTTTTCTTAGAATCTGGAGCACACTCCTGTTTTAGCATAGTACTAACAATGCTGAAATCCTTGAAGGACCAGTTATTTTAGCTATGTTTCATGGACAGCAACAGACTTGACTTCAAGTCTGACAATTATTAATAGATTGTGGCTGGGTCCGCATTACCACTACTAGACCATCAGTTTTTTTCTGTAGGATTGGGTGAGGTTGGTTCATCAGTTGAGTCTCCTGTTTCTCTTCTACCGCAAGGTTCAATTTTCATCTGTACAGAATTCAGAAACCTAATTTCATTGGTTTTTCCTAGGTTAACGAATTGATTAGAAATCTAAATGCAAATGAGTGATTCATCCATCACATTACTACCTCATTATTTTTTTAGTGGGAAATACAATTCCAATTAAATGGTAACAATTTTATCAGCTAGTCAGTGTATGCTCTTCCCAATATTGATACAATGAAACCCTGTTTAAATAGAGAAGGTGGTGAATTAACTGTTTGTGTTGTTATAACCAAATACCACACACCGGGTAATTTATATACAATAGAAATTTATTCCTCACAGTTCTGGAGGCTGAGAAATCCAAGATCAAGGCACTGCCAGATTCAATGTCTGGTGAGGGCCTGTTCCTCACAGGTGATGCCATCTAGGTGGCACCATGGCAGAAGAGTGGAAGAGCAAAAATGGCCTTAAGCTAGTTCCCCCGCCCATTTATAAACCATTAATCCATTCCCTAAAGGCCGTACCTTTTAATACCACCACAATGGAGATTAAGTTTCAACACATGAATTCTGGGGAACATTCAGACCATAGCAGTTGGTTTAGTGAACATGAGAACTTTCAAAAAGTAAACTTTTAAAAGCTGGAGCCCATTCTTCTAAGCGAAGTATCACAAGAATGGAAAAATAAGCACCACCTATACTCACCATTAAATTGATACTAATTGGTCAAAACTAATGTGCACATATGGGAAGTAACATTCATAGGGTGTCGGGCAGGTGAGAGGGGGGAGGAGGGGATGGGTAAATCCACACCTAACGGATGCGGTGAGTGCTGGGGTATGGGCACACTTGTCAGGTGGTGCAAAGGCAATTCATGTAACCAAAGTGTTTGTACCCCCGTAATACTTTGAAATAAAAAAAAGAAAGAAAGAAAAATAAATGTCACTAAGGTTAATCCACCCAACCTGAGACTTTGTCTTACTTCTCTTGTTTCCATCTGGTCTATAATCGGCCATCATTTGAAGCCCCTTGTTTAAGGACTTACATTACTCCAAGTCCTTTGAAAGAGTCAGAACACTGATACCTCTTGCTCAGAAGGACCTGGAACTAAGTTGCAATCCCAGACACTTAGAATAGTGGCATTGTCCATTTTCAGACCTTTGAATATTGATCCCTTGGGTTTCAAATTCCCAAACAGCTCCCAAATGCAGCATCCTGGAATAAACTCTTGGGACCTGAACAGTGTTTGAGCCACAGAACTCCGTATCTTTTAGACTATTCTGACCACATTATACCAGTCATCAGGTTTCAAGGTTCTGCCTCTATCCTGCCTGTCCTTAGTCCTTTTAATTGATTCTTAAATCAAATGAGGGTTTCAAAAAGAAAAGGTCCACCCTCAAATTTAGATAATTCAATGAAGGTTTAAAAAAGGGAGTATTTACAAAGATATGACCAGGGTGTAGGAGAACCATAAAAAGTAATGCAAACACAGGGCTAGTAAGAACAGAACTGTTACCACTCTAAGGTCAAAGGGAAGCAGGGATGAAGCAGTTCCTTGGACCCAGAAGGAAAAAGTTGTAAAGTGAAAAGAGGTAAGCTTCAGCTGAGGGATATACCCAGTTTAACATGACCCAGCAAGAAGTTGGGGGGGGGGCAGAGAATATACCTTCTCTTCACTTCCACCTTCATTTTGATCTCCCTACAAAGCTCTCCAAAGGGAGGACAAAGCAACCCAATTGATGTAGGGCCCACCCTGTTATTGGCTTCCTTTTAACTTAATCACCTCTGTAAAGCCCTGTCTCCAAATACAGTCACATCCTGAGGTGCTGGGGGTTACAGCTTAAGCATATGAATCTTGGAGAAAACACAATTCGGCCCACAACAGTAGACACTCAATAAATATGAGTGTTGTCTAGGAGCCCGTGGAGGCCACAAAGCATAAAGTGAGGACAATGCTATGCATTCATTGATTTGTCCAACAACTCTTAAGAGCATACTATGTATTAGGCTCTGTTTTAAGCTGGATAAATAGAGCAGATAACAAGGCAGACAAGTTCCTGCTTCAGGCAGCATCTATTCCAGGTGAGGCTTTAGGAGGGGAAAACCAGACAAACTACTAAAAAATCATTTCTGTTACACTCTAATAAAAGCTTTATGAAGACATGAAGTTTAATATCTTCATTAAATATGGATATCAACACCAGTCTAAGAGTTTAGACGTTATTAAGTAGGTAATGAGGAAAATGTATATTTTTCGGTAAGAAAAGGATGTGGGGCTGTGTTTCTGTAAGAGCCCAGGGAAAAGGCAGATAGATTGTTAATGAAAATGATTTAGGCAGACTACTTACTTACCTGGATGGTATTATGTGTATCTCTCTCTCAAGCCTTTGTATGTAGAGTTCTAGCCTGTGATATTGTGAAATATATATTTGGTTTTCCTCCCATTCCCTGTCACACAGCTCTGCTACTGGAGTGAGGAGTGGTTTTTGTATGCTAATGATATGACTGGTGGCTGGAAGCCCCTAGGTAGCTTCAGGATGGGAGCTTGTCGTTGGAAAGACTAAGGCATGATTAGAGAATTGAGATTTTCAGCCTCACCCCTTGTCCTCTGAGGATAAGAGAGGGGCTGAAGGTGGAGTCCATCACCAATGGCCAATGATTTAATCAGTCATGCATATATAATGGAGCCTCCATAAAAACCCAAAGGGACAGGATTCATATAGTTGAACACTTGTAGGTGCTTGGAGATTGGCATGCCTGGATAGGGCATGGAAGCTCCACTCCTTTCCACATGCCTTGCCCTATACAGTTCTTCTATCAGGTTGTTCATCGTATCTTTTGTAATATTCTTCATAATAAATGGATAAACATAAGTTAAGTATTTCCCTGAGTTCCCTGTGAGCTGTTCTAGCAGACTAATGGAACCCAAGAAGGGAGTCATGAGAACCCTTGATTTATAGCTGATCAATCAGAAACAGGTCATAAACCTGTGCTCGCAACTGGCATCCGAAATGGGAATAATCCTGTGGGTTTGAGCCCTCAACCTGTGGGATTGATGCTATGTCTGGATAGATAGTGTCATAATTGAATTAAATTAGAAGACGCCCACCTGTCATCTACTGGAGAATTGTTTCATTGGTGTGTGGTGTCAGAAGTGTGCTGCTGGGTGGTATGTAAGGGTAGAAAAAACACTTTTGTTTGTTTTTTCCTATATCTTCATTAGCTCTTCATAGTAGAATTTTTCCTAGAATCAGAACTAAGAAATAAAAGAAGCAGTAGGCACAGAAAAAAGAAGAAAGAACATCAGATATTATAAAATAGAAAAAAAAAGGGCTGAAAAGTTCACTGAAGGAGGGGAGCAAAGGAAAGGTGTAAAGAATGATTATGGGACTTTGAACCAGGTAAGCAGAATGCCAGAATAATTGTAGGAAGAAGAAGGAAGAGGATAAGTTCAGTTTGGGCCATTTTGTCTTCCGGAGTCAGATGAACATCCAAATGAGAATATCTAGAAACAGTTGCAGACATTAACAGTAGAACTACCATATGATCCAGCAATCCCACTGCTGGGTATTTATCCAAAGGAAAGGGAATCAGTATATTAAAGAGATACCTGCACTCCCATGTTTATTATAGCACTATTCACAATAGCCAAGATATGAAATCAACCTAAATGTCCATCAACAGATGAACGGATAAAGAAAATTTGGTATTTACGCACAATGGAATATCATTCAGTCATAAAAAAGAATGAAATTCACAGAAACGTGTATGAGACTGGAAGACGTTATGTTAAGTGAAATAAGTCAGGCACAGAAAGATAAATACCACGTATTCTTACTCATATAAGGGAGTTAAAAAAAACTGAGCCCATAGGAGTAGAGTAAAATTATGATTATTAGAGGATAGTAAGGGAGAGAGGAGGGGAAGATAGGGAGAGATTAGTTAACAAATACAAAATTATAGCTAGAAAGGAGGAATAAGTTCTAGTGTTCTATAGCACTACAGAGTAAATATGGTTAACAATAATTTTTTGTATACTTTCAAAAAGCTAGAAGAGAAAATTTTGAATGTTCACAACACAAAGAAATGATAAATGTTTGAGGTAATGGATATGCTAATTACCCTGATTTAACTGTACACATTGCATACATGTATCAAAATATCACTCTGTATCCCTTAAATGTGTACAATTATTAGGTGTCAACTGAAAATAAAAGGAAAAAGATGTTAACAATAGTCAAGGCTAACACATACATTTGGGGTTAACTATGTAGAGCTCAGGGTTGAACCATGTATTTACTGAGAGGAAGCAAAAAAGAGAGGAAAGCAGACCAAGAAAGCATTTTATAGCAAAACTACATTAACAGGGTAGGAAGGGAGCAGAATGAGTCGTAGAGCAATAAAAAAAAAGGAAGAAGAAATGAAGGAGGCCATTCGAGATAAGAGACCCAGAAGAGCAAATATCAGAAACAAAGGGAAGGAACTTGAAGAAGAAGCTGTAGGTAGCAATGATGGATTCTACAGAGAAGAGGAAGAGGATGAGAAATGGACAGAGCTATTGTCCTTAGGTCCTAAGAGTTTGTTCTTGACTCTCAAGAATGTAAATCCGGTAAGGTGGAGACCCTGGAAATCAGATGTAGGTGGGAAGCCAGCAGGCGACGCAGACTCTTCTCTACAGAAGGGTGAGAGTCGACAGCACCAGTTTCATGCTGGAAGAAGTTCCTCTTTAAAAGAGAAAGCTATTAGTAAGGGATTGTACTGCCCAGCTTATGCTTATTGCCCCCAATGAATGACTAAAAGTGCACCTTCTTCCAATATAATCTCTTAGAAGATTTCCTTGGTAATGCCTGGCAAGGCAAAGGAAGAGCAGCACACATTCTCTAAAATTGTAAGAGGAAACAATTATGTGAAGATACAAGGAAATGTTAATGTGATGATAGATGATGTTTATGGGTTCAATCAGATATTCTTTATCTTTCCAATAAATTATAGAATAGGATAAATGGATGGGTCGCAGGGTTTGGGAAAATGTCCTCTTTAAAGTGTGCCTGTGGTAACGGAAGACACCCGCTAGTCCCCTGCTGAGCCTTGAAGCAGTATTGGGGGGACCAATCTGATCCTTCAGTTTGGCATTTCAATGCAGAAGAAAATCAAATCTAGAAATAACCCATGTTAAGATTTTGACATACTTTTATGTCATGAGATTAAAACAATTTTTTAATTCTCCCTTAAACTTTTCTTCTTTACATTTTTATATCTAAAATAAGCATTGCTTTGGTAATCAATAAAAAACAATTATTTGGAAATCAATCTATGCATTGTTTTAGGTCATGAAGATCCCTAAAATATGTTAGTTTGAACAGACATTGTGAAGCTGGACCTCTCCAGAAAGGACAAAAATCCTAGCACACTACTAATCTATGCAGCGACACCTTTAAATAACAGACGTAATAAGCGCTTACTGGCTTTCGATTTTTAGATGTTACTTATGAGTAAAACGTAAAAAAACTGAAACATGGTTACAAAATTGAATGTAAATGTAATCAACCTTGACACATTTTTTTTGTTTGTTTTTTGTGCTTTGAGGTTTTTGTTAAAATTTTTAATTGACAAATAATCATATATATTTATGGGGTACAATGTGATGTTTCGACACATATATACATTCTGGAGTGAGTAAATCAGGCTACTTAGTAAATCCATTACCTTGAATATTTATCATTTCTTTGTGGTAAGAATATCTAAAATCACTCTTTTAAAGTAAAGGTGGAACTGAGGGAAGACAGGAGCTGGCGATGAAAACAGAGGACAGTAGATAAAGCAGGGTGCTAATATTTTAATCTGACAGAGCAGGAAGGCAAGAGATACTGAATAAATAAGACGTTTAAAGAAACATAGGCATAAATGTATTGTATAATGGTACAATGATAACTAGTAGGGTTGGCCGAATATGAGGCACAAATATTGAGAGGGTGTAGTTTAAATCAACTAAACTCTTTCTTAGCAGAGAATTAATAAATCATGTCAGAATGTGATTGACCAAGAAAAAGCATTGTAATCACACAATGGAGGGGAAAGACCAGAAAAGCTAAAAACAGCAGAGAAAGCTGCTGTCCCTGGAAAACTAACATGAGAGTGGGAAAGGAAGGGGTGAGGAACTGCTATCTTTCATTATGAGTCCCTCTATTCAACTTAAATTTTTATCCTGTGCACATGTTACTTTGATAAACTATTAAACAGGGAGAAAAATTAACAGTGATAGTAAATGACAGAACCCTCTTCCTTTCTCAGCAGCTGAAAGAGCATCATGCTGGTGCAGTCTGTGATTTTAAGACTCCAAGTCATGCTAAAATGATCCTGAATGTATTTGCACAAAATGTTAGGTTTAGTAACCTGGATTCTAAGAGACTAACAGGATACTCAAACCTTTCGATGACAAGTCCAGTCTTGAGATGTTATGTCTTCTAACCTAAGAAGAGAGAAAGCTCCATCAATTGCTCTTTTCCCTGCAGATGTAACAGCTTTCTGAGTCTTAAGGCAAGTGAGAGTCCAGAGCTCCAACGAAATTAGCAGCTGACATAGGCCCTGCAGACTGCAGTTTTCTTACAGTCTACTGATCACTACTTATTTGTTTTTTGTTAGAATTCTTGGGCTTTAGCTTAGTAGAGAAGAGTTTAGCCTGATGCATAGAAATCAGATTAGAAACAGTTCACTTCATCTGACTTCGTTTTCATTAAAATTCATTAAATTACAGATCAGTAAACATTATTGATGATATGCCCATGGATCCCATCTGACCCATTCTACTTGCCTAGATAAATCCAGGCAATGTCTTTCCAGGACTCAATTGAAATTGGACATTCAGTGTTTCATCCAGCCTCAAATTACTACTGATGCTCTCGTGGATTTGTATAAATCATAAAACCTC